>CAUYRH010130932.1:0-13176 GCA_963574655.1 Perodicticus potto | reverse complement strand
ATCTCCATGAACAGGACATACAGCTTTTCTGTAACCCATTTTCTATTGACATTGAAAATGTGGATGCAATTTACCAAATGGAACTGGCTGAACTGCAGAATTGTGACTCTCTGAAACACTCATTCAAGTCAAGCAGCCTTCTTAATTTCTAGGCATCTCTCCCCTCTGAGACATCTTAATCTCAGGAACCATGCACTCAAAATGGCAACCATCATTGGCAGCACTTATGTCTGTGAACAGACTTTTTCCACAATGAAACCTCTGACATCTCCAACCAAATCTAGACTAGCTGATGTACACTTGCATCACTTGTTATGACTAGCAGTGACAAATATGGAACCGGACATTGACCATCTCATTAGCCAAAAGCAGGCCCATAGTTCCCATTGAAATGCTGGTAAGTTTGTTGATTTAACTTTATTTGTTCTTCATTTTAAATATTGTATTTGTTCCTGTTTTTTTTTTTTACTTCAAAATAAGATATGTGCAGTGTGCATAGGAATTTGTTCATAATTTTTTTTAAACTATAGTCCAGCCCACCAACAGTCAGAGGGACAGTGAACTGGCCCCCTGTTTAAAAAGTTTGAGGACCCCTGCTCTAGAGTGAAGACTGAGGGAGAGGGGCTTCTACTTGGATAGCTCTGCTCTCCCTCCTTTTGCTTAGCCCTCTTTTAGTTAACATGCTTGTCAATCTTTCTCCCTGTCAATAAACTATCTTGTCGCTTAAAAAAAGAAGTCATATAAATCTATAAGAAAAAGACATTGATCTTTATAAAAAAAAAAAAAAGATTGTTCACTGGTGGCATGCTCTGATACCTAGAAAACCCAAAAGACTCTACCAAAAAACTCATATTTCATAAGTGAATTCAGCAAAGTTTCAGGATACAAAATCAACACATAAAAATCAGTGGTGTTTCTATACACCAATAATGATCAAAGTGAGCACCAACTCAAGAAGGCAATCCCATTCACAATAGCTACAAAAAAATACCTAGGAATACCTTTAACAGAGAAACAGAAAATCTCTACAAGGAAAACTACAAAACACTGATGAAAGAAATTGTAGATGACACAAACAAATGGAAAAACATCTCACACTTGTGGATTGAAGAATTAAGATTGCTGGCTGGGCACAGTGGCTCATGTCTGTAATCCTGGCCCTTTGGGAGGCAGAGGAGGGTGGATTGCCTGAACACAGGAGTTCAGGAGCAGCCTGAGCAACAGCAAGACCCCATCTCTACTAAGAAATAGAAAAACTAACCAGGTATTGTGGCAGGCACCCATAGTCCCAAATACTCAGGAGGCTGAGGCAAGAGGATCATTTGAACTTAGGAGTTTAAGGTTGCTGTGAGCTAAGGTGACAGAGTGAGACTTTGTCTCAAAAACAAATAAACAAAAGTGAATTAATAGTGCTAAAATGACTATACTGTTCTAAAACAATCTACAAATTAAATTCAATCCCTATCAAAATACCTATCATTTTTCACAGAATTAGAAAAAATATCCTAAAATTCATATGGAACCAAAAAAGTGCATGAATAACCAAAGCAATATTAAGCAAAAAGAATAAAACTGGAAGCATTATATTGCTTGACTTCAAATTATACTGCAAAGCTATAGTACACAAAACAACATGGTACTGATATAAAAATAGACACATAGATAAGTGGAACAGATTAGAGAAGCCAGGAATAAAGAAAGGCACATACTTCGACCCTGATGATCTTTGATAATGTTTTAATAAGAACATACACTGGGGAAAGGACACTGTTTTCAATAAATGGTACTAAGAGAATTAGATTGCTGTATGCAAGAAAACAAAACTGAACCTCTATCCTTCACCATATACAAAAATCAACTCAAGATGGACTAAAGATTTAAATGTGGTTGAGCATAGTGACTCATGCCTGTAATCTCAGCAGTTTTGGGGGAGGCAGGAGAATTGCTTGAGGCAAGTTTGAGACCAGCATGGCAACATAATAAGAATACATCTCTACAAAAAAAAAATTTTTTTTTAATTAGCAAGGCAAGCTTGGCACACGTAGCACAGTGGTTATGGTGCCAGCCCCATACACCAAAGTTGCCGCCAACGCGTTCAAACCCAGACGCAGTTAAACAACAATGACAACTGCAACAAAAAATAGCCAGGCATTGTGGTGGGTGCCTGTAGTCCCAGCTACTTGGGAGGCTAAGGCAAGCAAACGCTTAAGCAGAAGAGTTTGAGGTTGCTGTGAGCTGTGATGCCATTGCACTCTACCAAGGGTGACATAGTGGAACTCTGTCTCAAAAAAAAAAAAATTAGCAAGGCAGAGTGATGCATGGTTGTAGTTCCAGCTACTTGAGAGCCTGAGGTAGGCTCTCAGAAGCTGTAGGCTATAGCGAGCTATGATTGTACCATTGTCTTCCAGCTTATGTGACAGAGTGAGACCTTTAGTCAAAAAAAAAAACTTACCTAACTGTAAGACCTGAACTTATAAAAATACTGGGAAAAACCCAGGGAAAACTCTTCCATACATTGGTCTAGGCAAAGAATTCATGACTAAGCCCTCAAAAGCACAGGCAACAAAAACAAAAATAGACAAATGGGACTTGATTAAACCAAAGAGCTTCTGCACAGCAAAAGGAATAATCAGAAGAGTAAATACACAACCTGCATAATGGGAGAAAATACAACAAATTATGCATCAAACAGGGAATTAATACCCAGAATATACATGGAATTCAAACAATAATGACAACAAAATAATCCTATTAAAAAGGAGGCAAAGGACATGAATAGACATTTTTTCAAAATAAGAAACACGAATGGCCAATAAGCATAGGAAAAAGTGCACATCATTAATGATCAAAGAAATGCAAATTAAAACCATAATGAGATATCATCTTATACTAGGCAGAATGGCTATTATTAAAAAGACATACAATAACAGATGTTGGCAAGGATGAGGAGAAAAGGGAAGGCTTATACACTGTTGATGGGAATGTAAATTAGTATGCCTATGGAAAACAGTGTGGAGATTTTTCAAAAAACTAAAAATAGAACTACTTTTCTAGCAGTACCACTACTGGGTATCACTGGGTATCTACTCAAAGGAAAATAAATTATTATATCAAAAACAGGCTGGGTACAGTGACTCACACCTGTAATTACAGCACTTTGGGAGACCAAGGCAAGAGGATTGCTTGAGGCCAGGAATTTGTGGCCCTCTTGGGCAACATAAAAAGACCCCATCTCTACAAAAGATAAGAAAAAAATTAGTCAGGGGTGGCACCTGTGGCTCAAAGGAGTAGGGTGCCAGCCCCATATACCGGAGGTGGCAGGTTCAAATCCAGTCCTGGCCAAAAACTGCACAAAAAAAATAAAATAAAATTGGTCAGGCATGGTGGTGCACACCTGTAGTTCCAGCTACTAGTCAGGACACTAAGGCAAGAGGATGTCTTGAGCCCAGGAATTCAAGACTGCAGCAAGCTATGATCATACTACTTGCACTCCAGCCTGGGCAACAGAACAAGATCATAAAACAATTTTTTTAATTTTTAAAAAGATATCTGTACTCATATATTTATTGCAACATTATTCACAATATCAAAGATATGGAATCACCAATGACTGGATATATAAAATTTCTTTATCCAGTCGTCAGTTGATGAAATACTATCCAGCCATAAAAGAGAATACAATCATGTCTTTTGCAGCAATATGGATGGATCAAGAGGTCATTATCTTTTTTTGTAAGAGACAGCATCTTCCTCTATTGCCCAAGCTATACTGCAGCAACATGATCATACCACACTGTAACCTCGAACTCCTACACTCAAGAGATGCTCCTGCCTCAGCCTCCCAAACAGCTAGGACTACAGGCATGTACCAATATGCCTAGCTCATTATTTTTTTTTTTGAGACAAAGCCTTACTTTGTCACCCTCAGTACAAAGCCATGGTGTCATAGCTCACAGCAACCTCAAACTCTTGGGCTCAAGAGAGTCTCTTGCCTCAGCTTCCTGAGTAGCTGGGATTGCACATGCCAGACACAATACCTGGCTATTTTTAGAGATGGAGTTTTGCTTTTGCTCAGGCTGGTCTCGAACTCATGAGCAATTCACCCACCTCAGCCTCCTAGAGTGCTAGAGTTACAGGCATGAGCCACCATTCCTTAGCTCATTTTTTAAATTTTTGGTAGACACAGAATCTCACTCTGTTGCCCAGGGGGGACTGGGCACTCCTGGGGTCCAGCCATCCTCTCACCTAGGTCTCCCAAAGAGCTGGGATTACAGACATGAGCCACCACACCCAGCTCTGCAAGCCATTATCATAGGTGAAACAACTCAGATTCAGAAATACAAATATTACATGTTCTCCTCAGAGGTAGCTACATAATGTGTACACATGGACATACAGTATGGAAAGATAGAGAATGAGACTCAGAAGGGTGAGGAGGTGGGAGGGAGGTAGACAAAGAGAAATTACTTAATGAATACAATGTACATTATTTGGATGATGGGTACACTAAAATCCCTGACTTCACTACTGAACTATATAAAAAAATAACACTGGCACTCCATAAATTCATACAAATAGAAAAAAAAGAAAGCGCTAAAACAGAAACTTATACCTCTGATATTCATAACCATCAAAATGTGAAAATAATCTAAATGTCCATCAGTGCATGAATGAACAAACAAAATGCAGTATACCATGGCATATATGTTTACAATATACATTTGCTTTTTTTGAGACAGTCTCACTTTGTCACCCCCATAGAGTGCTATGACATCACAGCTTACAACAACTTCGAACTCTTGGGCTCAAGTGATTCTCTTGCCTCAGCCTCCCACATTGCTGGGACTAAACATGCCAGCCATTTCGCCCTGCTATTTTTAGAAACAGGGTCTTGCTTTTGCTCAGGCTTGTCTCAAACCTATGAGCTCAGGCAATCCACTCACCTGGGCCTTCCAGAGTGCTAGGATTACAGACATGAGCCACCACGCCCGGCCCATTTGCTTATTTTTAAATGATTAAAAAAAAAAACGATTGGCAAAATATTTAAACTGTCTCTTTAAGGAAGAAGAAATATTAATGGCCATATTCCTATAAATATATGCTCAACTTCAACCATAATCAAGGAAAAGAAAATTAAAACCACAATGAGGTACTAATTCCTACCTTACAGATTGGCCAAAGTTAAAATGTCTAATAAAATTAAGTGCTGGCTATGATGTGAAACAAATAGGACATTTACACTGCTAGTAGAAGTGTAAATTATTAGGTACAACCACGTGAAAAATAATTTTCAATTATCTAATAAGAATGAAGGGCCAGGCATGGTGGCTCATGCCTATAATCTTAGCTCAAGCACAGGTGGATTGCTTGAGCTCATGAGTTCGAGACCAGCTTGAGCAAAAGTGAGACCCCCGTTTCTACTAAAAACAGAAAATCTGAGGCAAGAGGATTGCTTGAGCCCAAGAGTTTGAGGTTGCTGTGAGCTATAACTCTACTCAGGGCAACAGCTTGAGACTCTATCTCAAAAAAAAATGAAGTTGCACATGCCCTGTGACCCAGCAGTTCTACTCTAGAATCCTGTACATGTGCATAAAGAGACACATACAAGAATGGCTGGCCAGGCACAGTGATTTACTCCCATAATCCCAATTCTCTGGAAGGCCAAGGCAAGAGGATTGCTTGAGGCCTGGACTTCAAGACCAGCCTGGGAAACATAGCAAGACCCCCTTCTCTTCAAAAAATTTTTTAAAATAGCTGAGCATGGTGGCATGCATCTATAGTCTCAGCTGCTCAGGAGTCTGAGGCAAGAGGATTGTCTAGGCCAGGAGTTTGAAGTTACAGTGAGCAATGATAGCACCACTTCCCTCCAACCGGGGCAACAGAGAGACACCTCTCTCTAAAATAATTTTTTTAATTTAATAAAAGTTTAAAAAGGACAATCAGAGAAGTCCCCTTCTGGGCTGAGTCCAGTGACTCATGCCTGTAAACCTAGCACTTTGGGAGGCTGAGGCATGAGGATCACTTAAGCTTAGGAGTTTGAGATCAGCCTCAAAGCAAGAGTGAGACCTTATTGCTACTAAAATATAGAAAAAATAACTGGGTGTGGTAGCATGCACCTATAGTCTCAGCTACTTGGGAGGCTGAGGCAGGAGGATCACTTGAGCCCAAGAGTTCGAGGTATCTGTAAGCTATAATAATACCACTCCACTGCAGCTGGGGCAACAGATTGAGACCCTGTCTCCAAAAAAAAACCCTCCTATTTGTAATAATTTTTAAAAATGAAAATTATCCAATCTTCTATCCACATCGGAATGAATAAATACTCTGTGGTGTATATAAAATAGTAAAAATGAATTAATTATACGGCACACAACAGTGGAGATGAATCTCAAGATAAAATATTTGAATGAAAAATGAAATTTGCAGAAAATTCATACCTGTATAAAGTCCAAAAACATAAAACTAAACATTATATTGCTTTGAAATATAGCAAAAAATAAAAAAGATATTTTAGAAATGAAATGAACAATAACCACAAAATTCAAGAGAATGATTACATCCTAGGAGGGAAGTAGATGAACTCCAGAAGTATACAGGGGACCTAAGGCAACACTGAACACAGTGCCCACTCTGTTGTAATTCTTTGCACATTACATACTTTTTATGTAATGTCTTTTGTAGCCATTCAATATCTAATCAAAACATTTAAATGAGATGATGAATAAGTAAAACACAGCATGGTGGCTAGCATATACTAGGTGCCATTCTTCTAATTCTTGTTTCATTATAAATATTTTAAAACAAATTTGAGAAAAACTAAATAGAGGCTTTCTTGCAACTGCAATAATTGCTGCTAGATTGAAGAATGCCACGTATTCCAGATCTGGTTAAAGTCAAGGACTAACAAGGCTTCTGTCCTTCTGGTTCTCAATCTTACTTACAAAATCCCATTAGGATAATCTATGCCAATTTTACTAAAAAGCCTCTAGAGAGGCTCCCTCCTCTTCTCCATTTGATTTCTACTTCTAGTCTTTTTGACTAGAAAATAATCCTTTTGTGACACCATAAGAGGAACCAAAACTAAAATGGAAGCATAGTGGATGCCTCAAAGTAGCACACTCTGTCTCATGGTGGTGTTTTGCTTCTTTTCCTTATACGAAAGGCAGACTAGAAGTAAAGATAATGATTTTCTCAATGCCCATTTTTTTTTTTTTTTTGAGACAGGGTCTCACGCAGTCACCCTGGGGTTGAGTGCCTTGGTGTCATAGCTCACAGCAACCTCCAACCCTTGGGCTCAAATGATTCTCTTGCCTCAGCCTTCTGAGCAGCTGGACTACAGGCACCCGCCCAGCTATTTTTAGAGACGGGGTCTCACTCTTGCTCAGGCTGGTCTTGAACCTGTGAGTTCGGGGCAATCCACCTGCCTTAGCCTCCCAGAGTGCTAAGATTACAGGCGTGAGCCACCACACCCAGCCTCAATGCCCATTCTTGGAGTATCTTGTGACCCAAATGTTATAATTCCCTACGTCAGTTTGAAAACATCTGTCACACAAAAGAGCCCCGAACCTAAGAGAGTTGCAGATAATGCTGACATTTTAGTAATAAAGGTCTGGAAATGGTCTCCTGTCTGTGGTTTTGCTTTGCTCCATAATCATGGAGCAGTTTGAAACAAACGAACTTTGACAGTTTTATTATTTCATCCAAACAGATGTCAGAGAAATGGCATCCAAGTATGATATAGAGACAAACGATAGAATTTCTAAGTTAACTAAAACAAGGTGGAGAAAAACCCCAGAAGGCCAGGCAAGGCCTATGTTTAGTGACAAGGGAAGGGAGAAAAGAGAAATGAGCCTGTGGACCTTATTAGTGTAAGGGAAGCAAAAGACCACCAAGAAGGTCCATTTATCTGCTCACCCACTGAGTGCCTGCTGTGTGCTGGGGGCGGGGGAGGGGGGGAACCAGTCCTGTGTAGAATGCAGCTCATCAGGAGACAGCGAAAAGCAGGTTGGGAAGAACTGGTGCTCCCGGAGCACCAGGGGATGCCCCAGAACACACAACCCCAGGCTCAAGGACTCAGAGGAAGCCTTCATGGGGGGAAGCAACAGCAAATCTCAGATTCTGCAGAGAAGTAAGAGCTAGGCTGACACAGTGTGCTGAGGAGGAGAATATGACGCAAGGCAAGAAAGCCCCTCAGGGAGCAAACACAGGGTACAGGAGAACAAGAAGGCCAGAAGTCCTAGAGCAAAGGATGCAAGAAGGTCAGAGCTGGATTAAGCCCCATGGGACAAAAAATATCCAGCCTCATACCTTATTCACAGAACTCATGATTCATACATCTATCTCCCCTATTTTCCCATGATGCCTTGCACGCTTGGCTGCAAAGACAATGCAGGCAGGATGTTCAGCTATAGCAAGACAGTGACTCAGAGTATACAGCTGGTCAATAAAAACTTCATATAATCTTACCCCAAAGGCCAAGAAGTGATGACAATAGAATCTCAGGGCAGCACCTGTACCTCATCAGCTGGGCGCCAGCCACGTACACCGAGGGTGGTGGGTTTAAACCTGGCCGGGGCCAGTTAAACAACAATGAGAACTGCAACAAAAAAAATAGCCGGGCGTTGTGCCAGGCACCTGTAGTCCCAGCTACTTGGGAGGCTGAGGCAAGAGATTCACTTAAGCCCAAGATGTTAAGGTTGCTGTGAGCTGTGATGCTATGTCACTCTACCCAGGGTGACAGCTTGAGACTCTGTCTCAAAAAAAAGGGGGGGGGGACAGCACCTGTGGCTCAAAGGAGTAGAGCACCAGCCCCATATGCCAGAGGTGGCGGGTTCAAACCCAGCCCTGGCCAAAAACTGAAAAGAAAAAAAATCTTAAACCACAATAGTAAGGCTTTTTGCAAG
This sequence comes from Perodicticus potto, assembly GCA_963574655.1. Classification (NCBI taxonomy): domain Eukaryota; kingdom Metazoa; phylum Chordata; class Mammalia; order Primates; family Lorisidae; genus Perodicticus; species Perodicticus potto. The sequence continues at coordinate 4,273 of CAUYRH010130932.1, read as the reverse complement.
AAAAAGCATATCTGAAAGAGACATATGTACACACACTCAGACCCACTACTCCTAGAAACTCCTCCATCATATATTAAGAGGAAAGTCCACACATTGCAAAATCTGTTTTAGGGAATGGTGACCCATTTTATTGCCTTCCTGTTATGGAGAAAACCTCTGATGAATTGAAGCAATTGGACATATTTTATTTCAAAATCTGCTCCCACACAGCCTTAAGGTCATACATAATGTGAGTCTCACAGGGACCAGGACATCCGTCCACCACTTGTTTCATCCTAATCCATCCACCCTCCCATGGAAGCTGCCCAGGGACGCAGAGACCTGTAGGGAGCCAAGTAAGCTGTATCTATCCAGGTATCATTACACATTTCTTTCAGCTATAATTATTCTTTCTAGAAGACAGAGCCATCCTGGTGGAAGGCAGAACAGGGCAGTACCACCCAGACGCAAAGACTAGGCAGCTGGCAGAGGGCATCGAGGTGGCTCTGCCATCTGGTACTTACAAGGAAAGGCCCGAGGCTCACACGTACACCCCCAGCCTGTAAAACCTAGACTCTGCCAAAGCAGACCAAGTGGTAATGCCTCCACCCAACTCTATTCAGCCTTTCTGCTCACGTGGATCCATTGTGTGACTTCTCATCCCCTTCAAGGCAGCCGTTGATGTTGATTTTAACCTGATTAATATTCTGATTTGTGGGGGAGGGGTTGAGAGTGGGACAAAGTGTACAGTGTGATCTGTCTTGCAGTCTCCACAAGCCCTGGAGACAGCCTTAATCTCTTCTGTCCAGAGACAGTCCTGCTGAAAATAACGGTGGATTATTTTCCTTAAAAAATAAATGTCATGGCTAAAGCTAAATCATTTTCTATTTTTGTCATTTCAGAAAGCCAGATATATTCCAAAGTGGTAGTAATTATTTATTTCTTCTATGGGCTGTGCCTCCAGTGCCTAGCACATAGCAGGCATTTATACACTTATTGGTGCCAGATGATGCATAACTGGCATGAGAGCCTGCTTGTTTAGAGAAGGAAATTCCAAGATATCAAAGATCCAAAAGCACCAGCATGGATAATCTTCTACAGAGCACACCTCAACATATGCCTGCCCAGGGGAGCCTGTGCCACCAACCAGACTGAAGGGTGAAGATTCTACTCTCAGGGATCATGTCTTCAGAAGTTTCTCAATGTGGGGACCCATTCCTCTTCAGGACCCCACGTAGGAATCCTCTGTTAGAAAAACATACATGCATCAAATAGGTTTTGTTCAGATTATGTCCTGTCTGTGGGAAGACATCTGGAGATGTCACTCAGCAGCAGAGATTTGCAGGAACCAGATGGCTGGTAAAACAAGAGGCTATTCTCAATCCAGAGCCAACAGGAAAGCTGGAAGGCAGAGCCCAAATTTAGTTTGAAACCTGGTGCCCAACAGTATAAAATTAGAAACTCCGTTTGGACCATCTGGCTATTTTAAATAAATACCTGTCTGTCCAATCACAGAATGAAAGGAACCTCAAAGTCTAGTTCCCTGGCCTTAGATACAACCGTACCATCAGTAGTGTCCAGCAGCCATGGACGATGTTTCCCAGGACAAGCTGAGGGAGCCCATGTAAATGGCTGCCAATCTTAAGGATCCTAACAGCCTTTAGATTCCAATATCTCTTTTACTCTTCTCTCTCTTACCTCCACCAAATTCCTTTTGCTTACCCTCCCAAGGCTAGAACACGCACACACACACACGCACACACACCACACGGGTACCCCATCTAATCAACATTCTTTCTGATTCAAACATCTCTTTTACTCTTCTCTTCTCTCTACCAAATTCCTTTTTCTTACCTTCCCAAAGCTAGAACACACACACACACACACACACACACACACATACACACACAAGTACCCCATCTAAAAGAGTTTCACTCTGTCACCCTAGGTAGGGTACCATGGCATCGTAGCTCACAGCAACCTCATACTCTTGGGCTCAAGTGAAGCTCTTGCCTCAGTTTTTCATTTTTTTAGCAGAGACAGGGTCTTGCTCTTGCTCAGGCTGATCTGGATCTCATGAGCTTAAGGCCACTTGCCTCAGCCTCCCAGAGTACTAGAATACAGGTGTGAGCTACTGCACCTGGCCCCTATCTAAAATATGTTGATGTAGTATTGCCTTTCTGCCAACCTACCCATAATGGTTTTTCCTTCTGTACATGACTCTTTCTATTGTTCCCCTTCCCCTCTTCTCTGACAGCAATACAATTTATATGTGACCCCTAAAAAAATCAACATTTCAGCTCGGCGCCTGTGGCTCAACAGGATAAGGCACCAGCCACGTACACCTGAGCGGGCAAGTTCAAATCCAGCCCGGGCCCGCCAAACAACAATGACGGCTGCAATTAAAAAATGGCCAGGCGTTGTGGCGGGCCCCTGTAGTCCCAGCTACTTGGGAGGTGAAGGCGGGAGACTCGCTTGAGCCCAGGAATTGGAGGTTGCTGTGAGCTGTGATGCCACAGCACTCTATCCAGGGTGACAGCTTGAGGCTCTGTCTCAAAAAAAAAAAAAATCAACATTTCACCCACATGTGTGGTCACCATCCCTAAGTATTATGGAAAATGCTATCCCCAGACAAATCGGATTATAGCTCAGACCTTCCTCATCCAAACCCCAACTTCCGACTGTCACATGGCCCTAAAACCTCTCAACCACATGTCAGCGGCTCATGCACTAACCCACCTTGACTTTGACATTGACTGGAGATGGCCTAACCTGACTGCTCTCTTCAGATGAAGGGTCTGGAGGAGAAGGGTTGGCAGTAAAAACCCCAGAAAATGAAAGACAAATAGGATCTCCCTTCATTGTTTCCCTTCTCTCCCCTACTTAAAAGGTTTGTTGAAGAGTAAATGAGATGATGTGTATATGTACCCAGCAAACTACCCAATACAAAATAACATTGTTATTCATTTTTTTCACCAGAAAACCCTTTAATTAGCATAGAAATAATATCATCAGTGGTTTCCTCAATACGCTCCTCCTCAGTGCATAGTGATGGAGTCTCATTCTTGGTGTCATCTTCAGCTCCAAGATGTCCTTTGCCTTCCACATCATCAGCCACAAGTTTCTACTCACTCTTCTTTCAGACAGTCCTTTGACCCATTCTCTGGATCCATCCTCTTTTGCTCTGAATTTAGCCCAGCCCTTTGTCACTCTGACCCTGGAGTATGACTCTGTTTTTCTAGGTCTACCCACTCTACATCAGTTCAGGTCCCCTGAGAGGCAGATGCCACGACGGGATGAGACATGCAAGATACTCCCTGGGGGAGAAGCCTGTGAGGAGCAGGGAGGGAGAGAGCATAGCAGGCAGGGAGAGCCTTGAGAGCACACATGTCTGACCCCTGTGAAGGAAAGGAAAGCTGGTCATGTAAAAAGAGCCTCAGACCACACTGAAATTCTGAGGAAGCCGATGGGCAGTATCCAAGCATGGATTCCCATTAGAGGAGTCCCAAATATGGAAGAAGTGGTCCGGCTTTAGTACCCTCACCATGCTCATTTAGGGATGAGCACAGCCCAGGGAAAGCCTGGCCTCAGCAAGAATGTCAGAGTAACTGGGAAGAGATAATCATAATGAATGCACTAGGTCAAATGAATACACAAAGGAGAAAAACTGCAACTTGATTTCCTCTCATACCACTCAAAAAAACCCAGTCTAGATAGACTATAGACCTAAATATAAAAGACAGGGGCTCAGACCTGTGGCTCAAAGGAGTAGGGCGCCGGCCTCATATGCCAGAGGTGGCTGGTTCAAACCCAGCTCTGGCCAAAAACTGTAAATATAAAAGACAAAGAATTTATGACTGAGAAGGGAAACCGTAAAGGAAAAGAAACATACACTGGAAGACACTAAAATTAAGAATTTTTATTTATAAAAATTAAGGACTTCTGTTTTGATAGGCAGAAGAGAATGAAAAGACAAACAAGAGTAGGAGAAGATAGTTTGTTTTTTTTTATTGTTACATACATGTATTTTATTATTCTTCTTCATTGCATTATTTCTCCCCCACCCCCCACCCCTCAGTGGTAAGACAGAATTGATTTACAGAAAAGAATACAGAAAACACTAAAGCTCCTGGTAGAGGGAGAGAATTCAAGTGGGGAGAGAGAAGCTCTCTCCATTCCTCTCCCGGTCTTTCCCCGTCTCCTCTTTTAGGCCTTTAGCCTCAGGGTATATATCGGTGTATGGGTTCCTTGACCAGGAAACGAGGGAATACAGTCCCTTCTGCCGGGGGCAAGG
>CAUYRH010130929.1:0-15334 GCA_963574655.1 Perodicticus potto | reverse complement strand
ACACACACACACACACACACACATATATATGTAATCAGATCTAAGTACAAATTCATTTAGAACTAAGCTTTAGCCCAACTCATTGAAGAAATTTTTAAAGTCAAAAAATTCATTAAAAAGTAGGCTTTATGGGCTTAAGTTTTAAAAAAATGTTTTTGCTTCCTGGTAAGTTTACTAAAAAAGCCTCCAATACTGAAAGCACTTAAACTTAGCAATCATTCAGACTTCCTGAATCAGAGACTCTTGAGTGTGGGATCCAGCAGTTCTGCATTTTAACAAGCTTTCCGGATGACCCTAAATGCCTACTCAAGTTTGAGAGCAACTGTTTTTGGAGTAATCTCGATCCTGAAAAGCCTAGATTTCACTCTGCCCTTCCAGTTTGCTGTCTTGAAAGCCAGAAGCTTCTAGACCTTGCTGGCTGCCTGTCACCCCTGCCACCCTGGTATGTGGTGGTCCTCTGGGGGGCCTGCCCTCTGTCCTGGTGGGCCCAGCCTACAGTTAGTCCTGAGAGTTTCCCCTTGTCCCTGTGGGGAAGCCTAAGGGGCTTACTGGCTAAGTGAACAGTCTTCAGAAGCAGATAGTTCTGGGTGTGACTTGTATCCTAGGCCAACTGTTTTCCTCTGGACACTTCAATTCCTTCATCTGTAAAATGGGCATTAAAAATAGCTACTCATTGACTCTGAGAGGTTAATGAGCTATATGAAATCACGTTTCTGTGAAACTCGGAAATACCATGGCAGCTGTGTGCAAAACGAATGGCCTACAGAGATCCCTCTAGTTTTTACTTTGACTTGACACACAACAAACAATAGGTCAGACGTTCTCACACTTTGCTACACTTGAAAATCCCCAGGGTAGATGTCAAGACTCTGATGCTCCTGTACTACCCTGATCGGCAATTAAATCCAAATTCCATATCTCTGATGGGGGGCTTTCATATATTTTGCACGGTAGCATGAGATAATGTTGTAGTTGAGGTCATCTTGTCTATAAGGGTTTTGTGCATGTGTCCCACCCTGTCAGCCCAGCCAGAGGGTAAGTGCCAGGAGAGCTGATCAGGGCTTAGACCTTTTTGTTTTCCCATTCCCAAGCCTAGAAAGACACATGGCTGACATTCAGCAGCGGCTTGTTCATGATGAATTGTTTGAAAGAGTAAATAGGCTTCAGCTGACAGAAGGGGGCACCCACCAAAAGGCCATTTCAATGAAGCTAAGAATACAGGCTCTGGAGCCAGACAGCATAAGTCTGTGGCTGAGATCTAACACTGTGTGACAACTCTTTGACAGGTTGCTGGACTTCTCTGTTCCCATCTATAGAAGGGAACTAATAACATGACCTACCTGTTAGAGTTGTGAGATTTAAATGCAATAACACCTGTGAAGAAGTACTTACCATAGTAGTTGGGACAGCCATCTATGTTGCCTGTTACTGTTATTATCCTGGAGACTTGTTCTAACCTGCCTCTGAGTCTAGCAATGGGCGTATGTAACAAGCTGGTGTGATCATAAGATCTTGATGTCTTAGTTTTCTTACTTGGGGGTCTATGATGGCAGAGTTGCTTTATCTCAAATTTTGTGATGCTTCAGCATCTTTTTGTTTGGTTTGGTTTGGTTTTTTAGTATGCAGTGCAGTGCTTGACACACACTAGGTCTCAATAAGTGTTTGAATGAAATAACAAAAGAACAAATGAGCTGAACTAAAATGAACGATACTTCTCCCCTATCCACCACTGGTTGCCTCTGTGAAAGTCACAGAAGGGAAAGTGTCTGTTTCAGAGATAATACAAATACAGGCAAGATTCAGGGGTGAGGAGAAAGCAGACACCCCCAGCACTTTGTTGTTTAAATCATCACAGCACGCCATATGTAATTGCTGACACCGGCTTCCCAGAAGCCTGACTTACTGTTTCAGATCAATTTTTTCTGGCTGTTTATTTTTGTAAAGCGTCCTCATTTCAGCCTTGCTGGGTCCCCATGTCATCCTCACTAATTTATTCGGTTATCAAAGCGACAATACCTAATTATGAGCTATAGTGAATCAAGTCTAGAAAGGGACTCTGTGGCAAGATCTCCCACTGTCTGATCAGAGTCTTAAATCAGCATGTGGCTCAGACACTTTCTGCTTCTCCGATGCAGCAGCTTAGCTGCCCAGTCTGTGGCCACGCCATAATGCACTCCTCTTAAAGACCTGACACAGGTGCTGCTTGGACTAATGGGTTTGTTTACCTGTGAAAGGGAATATAAATCTTTTGGGGGTGCATTTAACCAGGGGGTTGAAAAATCCAACTTGGATAGCCTGGAAATCAGGTAAGTGGTTGGCAGCAATTAAACTGAACTCCAGTGGATGGTAGATCTTACTGTTTTCAAGAGAAGAGGCTTTGAAGCCAGGCATGCTTGGGTTTGAATTCCAGCTCCTTTCTTCACACAGATCTGTGATCTAGGCCTGTGTAGTCCACCATATGCAGTCCACACACCACTGCCATCCCACAAACTGAATATTACCAGAAGAAAAGGAGTTTGCACCAGAATATAAATCAGGAGTATCATCAAGCACCCTACTGGTTCAGATGATTTTTTGTTCAATGGTGAGAACGTTCTCAGTGAAGGTAACAGGTTGATTTATAGTATAGTGTACATGTTTAATTCCCTTACTGATTGATAGCAGAATTCACAGAGGAACACTTGGGTAGCACTCACCTAGGGCAAGTTTCCTCATCTGTACAACAGGGATTATGAATCCTTCTAAGTTATAGAGCGTCTATGGAAATGGAATGAGATATGGTGTACCATGTGTGATGCCTTGTACTTAGTGAGATTTAACAAGTGAGAACTGATATTAGTTGTGATAAGATAATCCTAATATAGGCAGTCCCCAGGTTATAGAAGACCTGGTGTACCATGTTCCATACAAATGGGATCCCCAAACTCTCCATAAAGATAATTTATAATTAAATCACTAAATGAATAATCTTGGAACTGCTTTCTTCCATGCATGTCAACAAACCTGCATGGTGTAAGTGGTTTGTTGACATGGCATCCTACACTAGTGACCAGTCTCATTCATAGATGGAGAAGCAGCTGATAGAAAAGCAAGAACACAATGTATCAGAACATCAAGAGCCAAGAGTTTATGAGAAAATAATGAGGGGAAGTCTACTTTCCAGCCTCAACAGTGCACATTCTAGTAAGACACAGATGCAATGTTAGGTGATGTTAACCTTTAATATTCTGTTTTGAAATTTATCATATCTCATATCTAATCTCTTTGCATGAGGTTCTTTTTATTTTCTGTTTATTTAAAAGAAAGAGCACAATATTTTCTGTAAGTTTTTATCCTAGTACAGGGATATAATTATTATTATTATTATTATTATTATTATTGTTACAGTGTTACACTATATTATTATTACCACATAGGAACCATTATAGTATTATCACTTTTATTACTGTATATGTGCTGTTCACCAGGGATCCAAGTTACATAAAAATCCAACCTAAAGACGTTCCCAGGAACATATCCATAACCCAGGGCCTGCCTGTAGCTCCATAGGCTGTTAATCCTATTATCTAAAACTACAACAACATGTGTTCCATGGATAAATAAGTTCATTAGGTTGATTGTCCTCTAGGAGACAAAAGAAACTCATCATACATGTATGCAATGTTTCTGACTCTTTAGGACAAGAGCTAATTTATTTTTGAATCTCCAAAGCCATCAAATACTGAGCTCAGTAAATATATGGAAAACCCAAAGGCATCCTTCACCTGGGACTAGCTGTCTGGGCACCCGTAGAGCTGAGACTGTTCTTCGTAGCTTATTTCTCTTGTTACTATCCCCAGCCTAGCTTTCTTGAGTGTGAGTGATTGTCTCTTCTGGCTTGGCTCTAGCTGGCTGCAGGCACCCTCCTCCACCACCCCACTATACTATTCTTCTTGAGTCCCTTTTAACAATCTGGTGGCAAGAAATCTTTATTTTAGCTATAATTTGTCTGAACATCCTAGAAAGCTTTTGGCACTATGACTCCAGCAAATGATTTTTTAAGAGCCAACTGACCTGGAGGAAGGAGAAAGTTCTTTTCAGGCAGTCACAGGTCCTTGGGGACAGAGAGACACAGGACAAAATTTCCCCATGAAATCCCAAAGGGACTGTTGGAAGGTACATAGAGATAGAACTGTGTCCTAAAGCAGAAATTTGCAAGCATTTTCATCCTACAACTTTCCATCATGTTTTTCCAATATAAAATTTTTGTAAATATTTTAGTTAAATGACTATGAATTTGCTTTAGATTAGATCTATCATAATCAGGACTCCTTCTATTAAAGGTGACAGAATCTAAATCAAAGTAGTTTAAGCACAAAAGATAGCTGTGGGTTTCCACTGCTGGGAGAGATGAAGATGCTTCCTTAAGGTGTGACTGTGTCTGAGGCCCCAGCAAGTGTCCTCAGGGATTCCCATCTCTGATCTCTGCTTTTTCTTCTGCACCTCTTTATTGATTTTGTTTTCTCTTTCTGTAGTTATATTTTCTTCCAGTAGCTATAACCTGGCTGCCAGCAGCTCTGGGCATTATATCCTTATACCCTGTAATCCAGAGGACAGAGAGCTTCTGTCACTGACCACCCTATTATAAAATCCCAGAGTCATCTGCCCATCCTGGAACAGGGTGGTGAGTGTCTTAGTCAGCCAGGCTTAGACTGGGCAACTTATAAACATTAGAAATTTATTGCTCCTGGTTTTGGAGGCTGGGAAGTCTATGATGAAGGCATCAGCACATCTGGTGTCCTATGAGGGTCCCCTTTCTCATAGATGGCACCTTCTCACTGCATTCTCACATGGTGGGAGAGAAAAATAAGCTCCCTCTGGCCTCTTTTATAAGGGCACTAATCCCATTCAGGAAGTTTCTTCCCTGAAGACCTAGTCCCCTCCTAAAGGCCTCACCTCTTATTACTATTGCTTTGGAGATTAGATTTCAATATATGAATTTGGGGGTGGATACCAACATTCAGATGACAGCAGTGAGTCTTAGGGCTGAGTCATGTAACACTCCTGCTCATTTCACTCATTTCCCTTAAAGCCAGGATGTTGGGGAGTTCTGATCTGAAGCCCCACTAGAACCCTCAGAGCTGGGGAATGTCCAGTTCTTCAAAGGAGACAAGAGGCAGTTGGAAAGAAGGAGGGAGGAAAGAGTGAGTCTGTTAGCAGAACAAATATGTGCTAGAGAACACTGCTGAGAGGGGACAGTGCACAGGAAGCATAATGGAACTTCAAATACATGTGCGAGATCAAATCCGGGTGACAGGTTGTATAAAGGTCACTTAAATTACTCAACATGGGTTATACCTATTGGTCTAAGAAACGGGCTAGTCTTGGTTATTAAAACTATCATTAATAGCTTAACTCCCATCTAAATGAAAAGCCACGTTTTCCTCACTTTCAATGCAATCATATACTTTTTCATCACTTACTTGGCACCGCAGAGGAACTCAACTCTCATCGTTCTCCGGCATCTCTCCAGCACCTGTCCTAAAGTCTGCCGCATAACACATGGTTAATGATTAGTAGTTATTTCTGTCATGTTGGCTTTGGTCATTACAACATAATCTCCTTAAATTGTCATAATAACCTCACATATTGTGACTCCTATGTTCACGTGAGGAAACAGAAGCTTAGAGACTTTATGAGTTGCTTAAGACCCTACCTCTAATAAGTGGACTGATATTACCCAACTTTGTCTAACTTTCAAGCCCAAGCTCCTGGACTTCTACAGAGCTAATGCAATCTCTGAGAGTTGGGAGAGGAGGAAAGAAAAGTGTCTTTGTGACCCAATTGTAGTTCCAGGGGCATAGAAGCAATCATGCTGCTCTGGCCTTTAGGTACTGTCTTCCCATAATTATGAAGTGTCTATCATACAAGAGGTGATTATTTAATTTTTAAGACTGTTGAGCAGCGTATGGTGTCTTGACATCCCAGTCAAATAATACACAATAAAATCTTCCCCACAGACATTTTCTTTTACTCAAATACAGATGATGTATCCTGTTTAATTTGACAGGCAGACACAAGATTGGGCTAGTTTTCAGCAGTTCCATTTGGCCCTTTACTGGTAACTCTTTGTTAATAATAATCTCTTCCTGGGCTGTGGATAATTTCAGCATTACAGAAGCTCCAGGTTATCTCATTTCTGTTGGTGCTGGTTGCCTGTGCTTGCTCATTTTCTACCACCTGCCAAGATGTTCATTTTCATTTTGTCTGTGTCATCCGATTGAAAGCCTTGAAAATGTAACCAAGATTTTTAAAGAAAAAAAATATCAAATTCCCTATGGTTAAGATCATGATTTTCTTTTTCCCACTACTTACTTGAATCTTAAGTGCTCAAGAACATTTTAAGAAAAGGCAGATCATTTGCTTAAAAACCTTTGGATCAGAAAGTGCAGTGGAAGCCAGGAGTCCCTGTCCTGTCCTGGGTCTCTTCTTTATTGGTTCTCTTTTCTGTACTCTGACTCCTTGGCTCCCCCAGGCTCTGTCCCTTTTCAGGTTCCTGTATGATATATTAGGATGCTTCAGCTGTAAGGGAAAGCTTGAACTGTAGGGACATTAGGGAGGAATGGGTGGAGGGAGAGTAATTGGTGGGACCATACCTACTGTGCATCTTAGAAGGGTATATGTGAAATTTACTAAGTGTAGAATATAAATGTCTTAACACAATAACTAGGAAAATGCAGTGAAGGCTATGTTAACCAGTTTGATGAAAACAATTCAAATTGTATATAAAATCAGCACATTGTACCCCATGATTGCCTTAATGTACACGGCTATGATTAAATAAAAAAAAAAAAGAAAGAAATGTAGGGACATTAGTCATCCCTACGTTGTTGACTACCAGGTTGGTTCATTTGGCAGCTGATGCTATTCCCTCTTTTGTCCTTCCCTCCTGGATTGGTCCTTAGACTTGTCCTCTTGTTGTTGCAAGGTGGCATCTGGAGTTCCAGGTACCATGACCGAGTGTAATGTTGCAGTGGGGAGTGGACTTACCCTCACAGGTTTAGTCTAATAAGAGTTAACATCCTATAGCTACAAAGAGGCCCTATCCCAAATATCTAACCATAGGTATGTAAAATGAAGATGAACAAAATCTTGGTTCTATCACTCAAAGAAAATAGTGGGGATGGACTGGGCACTGTCTCTCTTGGTATTTCATAGGCAGGCTCCTAGCTGTGTCTTATGACCTTTGATGTAATCTAAGGGCAGGGTAGGACACCACATCCTAATTACTTATTTTTAGCTGAGGTTTCTTTTGAGAATCAAATGAGAAAATCCAAATATCTGCTTGGCTGTTTTCCATTTAGATACATGGATCTTCCTCTTAAATAACTAACATTCCTCCAGTTATATGACAGACATCCCAGAAGATATTTCCTGGAAAATAGATCATTCTTTTTTCATCTGCCTTCTTCATTTCTGAAACTATATTCAGGCTTCTGGAACCTTCACCAGAGGTTAATTGAGTGAACAAGTGTCATGTCAATGAATCTCATTCTCTGTCATGGGCATCTTTCGGAGGTCATGATTCTTGTGTTATGTCTTCTGAGAGTATGACTCCTCACTGAAAGATCCAGAAAATACAGAAAGTCCTTGCTTTGCATGGTATTGTGTGGCAGTAAAAATGACCACGAAAGCTGAAACCGCAACAAATAATCTTACTAATCAATGGGAAAACTTATTGCTCCATTACCTTTAAAAATTTCTATCAAAACATTAAAATTCTCTTCCTGCCACTTATAATGGCAGAGAAATGTAAAAAGACAACTCAGTGACACTAATATTTATTTAGCACTGTGTTATTGAAAATACCAGAAACATTCAGAATTAAAAGACTTTATTTCATATAAAAAGTTATGAAGAATAGTTTGACCTTCTTGTCGTTATGTAAGTTAAGCAAATGGGAGTCTTTTCGGTGCCTTAGTAGATGACCATACTTCTTGACCAGTTTGGATTAACTTCCAGCATTTTGTCTTTCATGTTAAATGCTTATGATGTCGTGAAATTGTGCTGAGAGTACTTTGCACGTGAAGCTTTTGAGGGTGATGATTTCTCTAGGGAATTTTCCTCCTTTTCCGTACAAGCACTTCCCTCATTTATGTTTAAAGTTCACCTTCACTAAGTTTCTCTGGCTGCCTATGGCAGAATCACCCCTCCCTTCCTATCAGCATATTTAGCTATTCTGCACCATTTACACTGGATTCCAATTTTATGTCCAGCATTTTCACTTTGCTGAATTTTCCTCCTTGTTAGCCAAATCCTTTTGGTTATCCATTTTTATAAAATGTCCTGTGGGTTTAACACCCAGAGACAAGGAGGCAACACGACTTTCCGCTTTGCTGGCTATGCAGGAGCTGAATGACAAATGTGGAGTGACTCATCACCAATGCACTTTCAAAGAAGTGACTTGATTGGCCTCTGATCATGGGGTGCATCTGTTATTTACCCAGTGATTTGTGGGCTGAAGATCTGCAGCAGCATTTGTCCTTTATTCAATTACTCATAGTCAATATATTTTGGTAGCAAAATTGACCTGTGTCCTTCAGAGAATGATGTTATTGAAGTAAACTACTAACTGAAATCTGTGTAATTAGAACTATGAAAGGTGGGCTGAGCATAGCGGCTCATTCCTGAAATCCTCGTACTCTAGGAGGCTGCGGTGGGCAGATTACTTGAGCTCAGGAGTTTCAGACCAATCTGAGCAAGAGTGAGACCCCATCTCTACTAAAAATAGAAAAACTAGCCAGGCATGGTGGTATGTGCCTTCAGTTCCAGCTACTCAGGAAGCTAAACCAGGAAGTTCACTTGAACCCAGAAGTTTGAGGTTACTGTGAGCTATGACACTACAGCATTCTAGCCTGGGGCAACAGAATTAGAGTCTCTAAAACAACATAACAACAAAGAACTGTGCAAAGAAAAGGCTTCGTGTATTATATAATTCAGGACATACCCCTTCAATTTCTGAGGCACCCCAGCCCCTTATCTCTAGGTGGCTGTGAGGTAGGGAAAGCACAGAGGTCCATCAAGTGTTCATGAGGAATGAATGCACTTTCACCTTGAGTCTGTGCAGTGGGCCTGGACTGGAAACAGTGTTAATGAGAGCAGTGATGTACGGTGCAGAGTGCTGACAGGCAGCAATGGAATGAGAAAATGTAATAGACCAGGGAAGACCTGTGTGCCAACTGGGTGCAGCAGAGGGAACTGAGATACAGACTGCATGTTTCCCTCATTTTGCATTGTTCCTAATCCTTTTATAAAAATGGAAACTCACCCTTTTCTAGTGTTTTAGCCTTCAGGCCAGATGATAATCTAGTCCAGTGGTTCTCAACCTTCCTAATGCCGCAACCCTTTAATACAGTTCCTCATATTTTGGTGACCCCAACCGTAAAATTATTTTTGTTGCTACTTCATAACTATAATTTTGCTGATGTTATGAATTGTAATGTAAATATCTGATATACAGGATGTATTTTCATTGGTCATGACCCACAGGTTGAGAACCACTGATCTAGTCCAATGTCTGGCATGCTGGGAGAAAGCCTAGCAGCTTGGGCAGTGCATGGCCTCCTGCAGAATCTTAACCTCTGTTCACCTGCACAGTTTTCCTCCCTGGGCTTTCAAGGCCTCTTGGTGCCCCAGGTGTATTGTAGGCCCCTTTAATATCCTCAGATATGAACTCTTTCTCTTGACCTTCACTCAATTTGAAAAAGAAAAGTTTTGGATTTGCTGAGTTGGAGCTAAGATGCCAGCTTTTATTTTTAATGTAAAAATTAAAAAAATATGCAACTTCTACATTTTCTTGTGTCTGCATAATTATATGTTTTCTTTTATGTGATAAAAGGAACTATTAGTTTATGGCAAGAGCACAGGTTTTGGAATCAGATAGAACTGAATTAGAACCTAGCCTTGGCCTTGACTACATGTGGGATATTTTATGTCATCTCTAAGCCTCTAACTTTCGTATTATAAAATGAGTACATTAATTAGTTTTAAAAAGTAGTATGTGTGAAGGGTTTACTCTTGGGTCTGCCCTATGCAAATCATGCAATATGTGTAGCCTACTATCCTTATCTACTTCGTAAACTGATCTGTGCATCAGATAAGCTGGAATACATAAAACATTTCACATAGTAATTGGGACATCAAAGGTGCTCAAAAATGTTACTTCCTTTAGCTTCTTTATTTTATCTTTCAGGAAGCAGAGAGCCAAACCTATTGCTTAGTTGTAATGATTAATCAAGTCCACGTATTTGGTACAGCTAATGCTCAGTACAATTTATCTGCCTTGGTGTGTGTGTAGTTTTGTCCTTCACTGTTTATTTGGATATGCTTTAATATTGGAAATCCACTCAAATTATTCATTAATGCAGATGAGGATACAAAAAGTGCATGAATAAATAGTATTTCCATTTCAGTTCCAGTGATGTGCAAATCATTCGCCCTCCTTTCCTCTGGCCCAGTAACTTTTGGAATGTGCAGTAGCAACATTCTTTAGCTCGTGGGAGCTTCATCTTGGAAATGGTTCCATTTGCCCTGTAGACTTTTTGTTGCTACCATAAAGCTGATACAATATGAAAAGTTTTTGACCATAACATTTTGTTTTCCAACCTCATAGACAGCTTAGAATAAATGTTGATGTACTTCAAAGTAGCAAAACAAAACAAATGCTTTGCATTCACAAGAGCCCATTTCATTTATTGGTCCTGGGCACACAAGAAAACTTGCATTTGCAGTTGGGTTGAAGTCATGACTGAATACAAGCCAATCACATGTGACTGGAAATGTACTCAACTTCCTGAACTGGCCATAAAACCTTCCAGACAATTGATGATACTCTGTTCTCATTCCCCAATGACTTGTAAGGCCATGCTTCTTAGATGGCAGAATGATAATATGGAAGAGGCCCGGATTCCTGAATTGCTACTTGAGGGAAAACCATTGCAGAGAACTACCCAGACCTAGATCAGATTGCAAGCAAGCAGTCAATCTTTGTTTGGCTAAGTTTCCGAGAGATCAGGGCTTATTTGTTAGTACAGCATAGCCTATTCTATGCTAATGAAAACATTGCTCCCTCTAACTGATGGGATGGACTTTCATGATGATGAAAATAATACTGTGCTGATGTTAGTGCTGTATAAATTGTGTATGACAGCTTTACGCAATGTCAGCTTTACCAAATGTATTATGTTGGTATTTGTAGAAATGTCAGGTTTGGAAGTCAAGAGACCAAGCTCTTGCATGGATGTCAAATGCTTCCATTGCTCTTATCTGCAGCACTGCCCCCTAGAAAACCTATAAAATAATAGTCCCGAGTTCTATTGTCACTACTTCTCAGGTTTCTTATGAGATGCAAATGAAATCATGGATATATAAGAAATTGTTAAACTGTAAAGTTCTGTCAAGTATAAGGCACTGTAATTATTTCTCTGGAGCTTCAACCCTCTCCCAGGAATATCCTTTGCACGTGGAAGAGGAATGCCTCACTGCTGCCCCAGAGTGTCACTGTTTTCTAGAATGTCAGCACAGAATTGTTTTCAGCAAAGCGTGAGCTCAAACCGCGGGAAGGCACCCAGAACACTTGGCAGACGTTTTCTGCCTGGAACAGCTGCTTGAAGCTGAAAATAAAGGTGCCTGTGATTCTAAACACAGAACATCTAGAGTGGAGAGAAAAAGAACCTTGCACCGAGTTTCAATCTCTCCCGGAGACACAGGTGGAGAATGGGGAGGAAGAAGTGTGGGCCATGTCTGGTAGAGAGGAGGGAGAAACACCAAACTTCTCTCTGGGCTCACATGACCTAGGAGCATCAGGGCACAGTCACGGGTGCCATACTCAGCTGCCTATGGCGTGTGTTACAGGAGCAGGAAGAGGAAGGGCCCATCTTTCCAATCTACTTCATAGCTTGGCTCCAAAACTCCCTGGGCAAAGCTTCTCTCCTTTGAGCAGCTTTATTTCCAGTCTAACACCAATGAACAGACAAGCTCATGGGAGCATTTGTGCCAATAATTAGTATTGTCCTAAGGACACTTTGGGGAAATGAAGAAACTGAAATGCAGTCTGGGCAAGGTGGCTCCCACTTGTAATCCTAGCACTCCTAGAGGCTGAGGCAGGAGAATTGCTTGAGCTCAGGGGTTTGAGACCAGCCTGAGCAAGAGTGAGACCTTGTCTCTACTAAAGACAGGAAAATTAGCTGAGTGTTTTGGTAGGTGCCTGTAGTCCCAGCTAGTTGGGAGGCTGAGGTAGGAAGATCACTTGAACTCAGCAATTGGAGGTTGGTGTCAGTTAGCCTGATGCTATGGCACTCTAGCCAGAGCAATAGAGGGAGACCCTGTCTCAAAAAAAGAAGAAGAAGAAGAAGAAATGGAAATTCAGATTTGATGGCACTGTGGGGATAGAATAAGGGACTCACCAGATGAGAACTGAGAGGTCAAGGTCAACCAATTTAACTCTTCACCCAGCTTCCTAGGTAGGGGCGCTGCTGCCAGGGAAACTTGGTCCTCCAAGCCACAATGCCACAATTATAGACCTTGTTATGCCTGGTACCCTGCTGAGTGCTTCATAAGTATTAGCTCATGTCTTACTCATAAATGTTCATGTCACCATCCCAGTTTTACAATGAGGAAACTGAGGCCTGGGGTAGTTAAGCTGTAAGGGACAGAGACAAGTGGCAGAGCCGGGATTCAGCCCCAGGCAGCAGGCTCTACAGTCCTGCTGTAGTCAGAGTCATTAGCCTCTGTTGCCTCGTTCAGAAAAGGCATGAAAGACGCCTGTTTTCCCCAGAGGTTCCAACAGGCTTCAACAACCTGGGATTCTCTGACTTGAATTCATCAGATGAGAGTCAGGCGACCAAAGACAAAATCAAATAAGTAAGCCACGTCTTGACCAGTTCATGTTGTTCAGGTATGTGATTGAGGCTAACAGAAATAAAATGCAAATCCTCTGCCAATTCTGAGCTGCTGAAAACAGCATCAGTCCTGGGGGTTCTGTTCGCACCGGTCTGTCAGAGGACCCCTGGGCCCACAGCTGAGGGAATTCATTACCTACCACTCGGTCGTTGACTACAATAAAGAAAAGAAAAGGAAAGCATTGTGGAGTTATGCTTTCAGTTTAGGGCACTGATATTCATTAGCATATCTTCATAAAAATTCGTGTTTTCAGCATGTTTATCGCTACTCATGATGTTTTTACGCATCTCATTAATTACCAGTTGCCATTAGGCATTTACTTGAAGACTGTCAAGTACTCTGTAATCAAGGAGAGCTTACAAATGACTTCTGTGAGAAATCTAGAAAAAGCAAAGTATGAGACTAACCATTAGCATTTGTCTCTGACTTTCCCTGCTGGCTGTCTACTCATCTTACAAGGCTAGAGTGTCACCCAGCTGGGTCTCAGGAAGTCCTTGCTATAGACTCAGTGTTTCCATCTCCTAAGTGGGTATTTTTCTTCCCTTTCTGCGACTACTTAAGTCAGTGGGTTTTTTTGTTTGTTTGTTTTTTGGCCGGGGCTGGGCTTGAACCTGCCACCTCCGGAACATGGGGCTGGCACCCTGTTCCTTTGAGCCACAGGCACCTTAAGTCAGTGTTTAAAGTCCACAAACCACCCATTCAGTTTCCCTATGTGCTAGATTAAAAGTGTGTGTTTGTGTGTGTGTGTGTGGGGGGGGGCGTTGTCCCTGGTTCCAGCACTGGTCACTGAATCAGAATTCATACCAGTGAAGTCTGGGGTGATTCTCACATGAGGGAAGGTTTGAGAACCACTCTTCTAGCTGTGATAAAGGAATTGGATGGAAAAAGACTGTTAGGAATAGTAAGTTTGATAGGAAAAAAAATACTTTCAGATGTCATTTATAAAAATCCCATTCTTACAAATATTGCTTGTCTGAAACAAAAGAATTCTGCAGAGAGAGAAGCATACAAAATGTACCTTCTTAAATATTAACTGTGAGACTACTTTCATTAGCCCCAACTAGTCAGGACAAATGGCAAACCACGTCAAAGAAGAACAATTCTCTGAAGGCAAGAAGGCCTGCAGGTGTACCCGCATGAGATCTTTCAGATCTGGCCCCCAAAGAGATGTCTCTATATAGCGGCTTCTTTGTCTGTCCACAGGCTGACACGACTTGTGAGCCCAAGTCACAAGCCAGTAGTCTCTGAGTCCCAGCCACCCCCAGGTGTGTCCCATCCGTGCACACAATGATTTACATGTTTTGTGTCATTTGTAAGCTTTTAAAAATCAGGGGATTTCATATTAAAATCCCAAATTCTGACTTCTCTTGAAAAATCAGAGGGGTTGACAAAACTGAATTTTGTGTGCACATGCATGGCAGGAATAATGGGCCATCCTCTTCGGATATCACCACGGTTTCTACTTCACCTCTCCCAGGCAGCCTGCTTCGCTCTTCCCATTGTCTGCCAGGCCCTCTAGCTGCAGTTCACAAATCTTGTTTGCATATTTCAATTAACTTGGGGGAGGGGAAGAGAGAGAGAAGAGAAAGAAAAGGAAGGAAGGAAAGAGAAGGAAGGAAGGAGGAAAGGAAGGAAGAAAAAAGGAAAGAGAAGGAAGAAAAAAGGAAAGGGTAGAAAGGAAAAAGAAAGGAAAGAAAGAAAGGAGGGAAGGGAGGAAGGGAAGGAAGAGAGGGAGGAAAGAAAGAGAAAAGGGGAGGGTGGAATGCAGGAAGGAGAAAGGCTGAGCTTACCACAGAACACTGCTGTAGAAGCTCAGGGGTGAGGCCCAAGCATCTGCACTTTTTAAGCTCTCTCTTGGTGATGTTATGCCAAGAAACAGTTGAGAACCGCTGGTTACTCCCACCCTAAGGAATTTTCCAAAAACTGCCACAGGAGAGGATCTAGCACAGGCATGTTCTCAGGGTCTGAGGGCTCAATTACAACTGCCCTGTTTAAGGAACACCTGTTAGATTTGACCTAGTGGTGCTACTGTTAGAGAATCAGCTAAAGTGGGTCTGGTGTGAGGCCAGGGGCCACATTTTTACAAACTCCCAGGAGGTTTTGATGCAGGTGGGTGAGAGGCCACAGGGGATGAGGTGGGTACTTGCTCAGCCAACATTTTGGCTTCTCTGTGTCACATTGGAAGAAGAGTTTTCTTAGGCCTCACGTTAAATACACAAACACTTTGTTATAATATGATTTTTGGTCTTCTGGTTATATACCTAGTAAAGGAATTATAGGGTTGAATGGAAGGTCTATTTTTAGATCTCTAAGTACTCTCCAAACATCCTTCCAAAAGGAACGTATTAGTGTGCATTCCCACCAGCAGTGTAGAGTTTTCTCTTTTCTCCACATC
>CAUYRH010130927.1:0-15860 GCA_963574655.1 Perodicticus potto | reverse complement strand
CTTCTAATTTTGCCATCTGCAGCCACACCAACAAGCCTAATTCTTCTTTCCATAGAAGAATTCTTTAAAAATTTGGGTCTTCCGGAGAGAGCTTCTCTCTCCCCACTTGAAATCTCTCCCTCTACCAGGAGCTTTGGTGTTTTCTGTATTCTTTTCTGTAAATCAATTCTGTCTTACCACGGAGGGGTGGGGGGGAGGGAATAATGTAATGAAGAATAATAAAATGCATGTATTTAAAAATTAAAAAAAAAAATTGGGGTCTTCTAGAATGTATTGATAGCCAGTAGAATTTAAATAAAATTAGGTCTACTAATACTTTGCAGAGAGCCTACAAATCAACTATGTGAGAAAGTTACTAAGTTATTTCAATGCTGGATACATATAACTGGTTATTTGAACTAATTCATTCAAATAAGAACATGGACTTTGGACTTGGTTTCAAATCCCAGTTCTGCCATTTACAAGCTGTGTAGCATTGGAAAATGTGCTGTGATCCTAGTTTTTACATTTGTATAATCGAAATAATAATAGCTTCCTGCTTATGAAAATTCAGTAAGATAATACTTATAAAATGCATATTTTAAGGTCTATTAAACAATAAACATTTATGAAGTGGTATTATTATGATAACAGTTAGTCTAAAAAATTAGGCAATTAATTAATTCAGCTCAAGCCCTATGCTAGGAACTGGAACAAGAGATGAATAAGATATTTTATTGCCCTCTGAGAAGACAATCAGCATCAAAATGAGGTGTTAATATGATGTGAGATTAGCAATAAAAACAACATGCTAAGAAAGCACAGACCAGAATATTTTTAGAGGAAGTGATATTACATCTAGGCCTTGGAGAATCAGTAGTTTTCTAGGTGGCAAAGTGGGGGGTGGAACATTGTAGGCAAAAAGAACATCATAGGCAGAAGGAATTTTAAGAGCAAGTCATAGTGATGCTATAGTAATTTAAAAACATAGCCCCAGAATTTTTTGTCACGTTTACTGTCAAGAAGTAGAGTCTGTCATCTACCCTGGAAACTGAGTTCTGTGACTCCTTGAACAATAAAACATAGTAGAAATAAAACTAATTCCAAGCCCAGGCCACTTCTTATATCTTTAAATACTCACACTTGGAAACCACTTGGCATGCTAAGAAGAAACCACACAACCACAAGGAGTGGACATGTACTGCTCTTTCAACTAATACCCTCAGTTGAGCCCTCAGCCACCAGCCAGCACCAACCACCAGCAAATGGGCCATCTTGGAAGTATACCCTCCAGTTCCAGGTTAGCATCCCCAGTAGATACCGCATGAAATAGAGATGAACCTTCCCTGCTGAGCCCTGCCCAAATTGCAGATTCATGAGCTAAATTTGTGCTTGTTGTTATTTTAAGCTATTAAACTTTGTAATGACTTGTTATGAAGCAATAGTTGGGAAAGTTAGAAGAATATTTATGGACTGGTAGATACTTTGACTTTGGAAAGAGCATAAAATGCAAAGCACAGAGTGGTGAAGGAGGCCCTCAGCTCCATCTGAAGGAAGATGAGGACTTTCTTTAAGTCAGGAACATGGGGACCCAAAGCCATGAAGACCAAATATAAAGCAGCAATTTCAGACAGTCTCTATTGTCTTTTTTATGTGTGATAGTTGGAAGAAAATATTCTATGTTCACACAAGTTCCATGGTGAATAACAAAATAAATTTACATATTAAAGATCCTTTCCAAATAAAAGGATTAATGAACAGCCTACAAACATCTCTTCCTCCTGGCTCTTGTTGCCTTGGGAGAATCTGATTCAGAGATAGGCGGTCATGCAGAAGGCCTCAGGGGAAAAGAGGGTTTATGTTTTCTAAGCACCAAATCAATACTAGCAACACTTTGACTTCAAAACTTCCACACCTTTCACAAAGTCTTATCAGGCACCATCTATTTACTAGCTGGTGTGTCCCAGGGAAAAACAATCTCTATAAATGCATGAGCTTTATCTATCTTCCTTATTTCGACCAACTGGATTTTCCAAAATTTCTATATGTTGGACCTCTACTAATTTCTTACAGGTCTGGACATCAAAACCATGTCTGCAACCTCAGCAAAGGTCAAGCCTAGAGGGCACAATGTGATGTGGGGGTAGGGTGTCACTCAAGATTTCAGTTTGTGCAACAAACTCTCAGCAAGCACTGGGAAGGATATAGAGAACACAGCAGAAAACAAGACAGACAAGGTCCCTGACTTGCTGGGGCTTACATTCTAGGGGTGAAGACAGGCAGAATCAAAAGAAGAAATAATACATATAAAAGTACAGGTGCCAAAGTGGAGAATATGGAGAAATTGGAATCTATTTTAGGCATAGTGGTCAGGGAAGGTCAATCTTGGAAGGTGGCAGTTGAGGATGAGGAGGAGAAAGATTATCCCCAGTAGCTTTAGCAACCTCTATAGAGTTGTTGGGTCAGCTGTACCAATTTTTTAAGGTCTTACCAAAGGCCTACTTGGAGTAATGCTCTCAGTAGGAAAATAACAACCAATTTGGGAACAGTGTTTTTAGTTCTTTTGTAGAGTGTTTTCATAGGTTGGATTCCCTAAAAGTAGCCCTGATCCAAAAAACGCATGAGAAAGTGATTTATTAGGAAGATTTCCATGAAAATCCAACTGGAGGCTGGGAATGTGGGAAGGGAAGAGAATGAAGTCAAGTAAGGGCTCAGTGTCAAGCCAAGTGTCACAGAGAAGAACTTGGGCTCAATCCCACAGGGGGGCTTTGGACACAGAAAGGAGCACATCCAAGTTGTCCCAATTAGAGGACAAGCAAGCTAGCATACTCACCCTCCTACACCCATCCAAGTTGGTCAAAAGCTGCCTTCAGGGTGAGACAAATGCCAACACACTTCTGCACCTTGCAAGCCACAGGCCAGGCAGTGTCCAACAACCTTAAGGCAACTGTGTCACAGAGACACAGGAGCTGGCTGATAACAGTGAGATTACATCAGTCTTCACTAAAGTCACAAACATCTTCTGCTACTCATGTATTTATCTATTTGTTTTAACTGAGACTTCCAGTGTGTTTTACAGTGATTGCTACCTATTAGGAGGCGATCAACACCTGGTTAAACATTCAGGTACCACATTCCTAACTTCAGTCAATACTATCTAAGAATTACAGTCATTATGAAACCACCAAGCATTCTTAGCATAGCCTAAGAAATGATCATCACAGTTGTAAAAACTAACCAATGGTTTCTATGCAGCAGAAGATTGTTTAACTGGGACTCCACAATCAAGAGGAATACAAACAAAATAACAAGTCTAGATAAAATTTTTTTAAACATCATCCATCTCAAAAACTTTTCTACTGGGATAATTGAAAATGGTCTGCTGCAGTGCCTGGCACCATGCTGCGTGGGATGGGTACATACACAGGAGCTGACTGGAGTGATTGGGGAGCACTGGGGAGGGCAGAAATACACAATGGTCTCCTCTTTGGAAGTTGGAAATGGTTCTCAGTGACAGTTCTCAGACATTTTTCTGTTTATCTATTTTGACTACTTCAATATCTAGCATTAAGCTTTTGGGGAGCTAGGTTACCTAAACTCCAGAAATATTATTAATCTAGAAATAAATCAGGTAAATTATTTCCCTCTGAGGTTATTCCTGGTGGCAAATCTCAACAGAAATGTGGTCTTCACCATGCCAAAATAGGGAGTAAATCCATTTCTGTAACAAAATGCCCTAGAATTTCCAGGTTTTCGAGGCCCCGTTTGAAGGGGAGGGATTAGAAGCACAGAATAAATATGAAGCAAGACAATCTGTCACACCCAGCACTGGAGACGAGACAGGGAGAATGAATGGAGAGAAAACTCATGAAGGACTCTCCCTGTCTTAGAGTCAGCCTGTGAACAAGAGAGGTGATTCAGCAAGCAATAGTAATTAAGTGCCGTGCCCTTCCCCTGAAACAGAAGACTGGGAGCACGTGGCAGGGCCATCTTTCCTCTTCTCTAGGGATGGGTCAAGGGGAAAAGTCCTGACATGAGGAAGAGCCGGCCGTGGGAGAGGGTAGGCTCGGTGTTTTGTGCAGAGGGAACAGCAAAGTAAAGGCTGAATGTCGAGAGATTGAGATGGTGAGGCTGGAGGAAGGCAATTTGAGGAACTAAAGCATCATCCATGGCTGGAGAAGGGAGTGCCCAGGATGGAGGGTAGTGAGAAAAGAGCAGACCAGGTGGGCAGAAGCCAACTATGATGGTCCCAGATGGAGTCTAGGTTATGTCCTGAGGGTAAAACAGGGACATTAAAGGGCTCACTTTCTTGGGAAGGAAACCTCCTTATCTTTATATTCAAACAAGCATAAATACAACATAGAGTAGAAAGGAAATTCATGTGCTTTTTAAAGATTAAAAACAGATAGTTAAAAAATTCGAAACTTAATCTAGTCTGTCACCACCTCCACCTTTCAGGGCATTTTTCTGGGGATGGTTCAAAAGCTCAGTCTGGACATCAATTAGTCACCCTGAAGGGGGAAAACTGTCAGTAGAATAAGGAATTCAGAAATCCTGAAAGACAGAAGCCAGACGCCAACTGTTTCACTGAGGCTTTATGCTTTGATCTCAGGTATTTGGCAGGGATTCTGGCTTCCCAGGAGGAAAGTCAAACCCTGTGAAATCCTGATACATACTTGTGCAAGTCAACCACACTTTTAATTACCAATAACCACTAATGTAGATCCACTAATGATCAAGGCCCCAATGTGTTTGAAAAAGAAATCTAACTACTTTGCATATTAAAAGTGAAAATGAGGGCTCATTTGTTTATTCAATAAGTATTTATTAAGTCTAACTACAGGCCCTGGCACTGTTCTAGGCACTTGAAGTACATAGGGAGAAAAGTAGAATGAATCCCTGCTCTTATGTTATTATATTCATGAGGTTGGTATTTTTTCCTTCCTAGAGGCTGAGACAAGAGCTGGAGAAGATGGCACACATCAATACCACCCTTTCGTATATTTGACTTCAGGATATTACTGCCTTGGATAAAATGAGCTTTACAGCCTGCTTAACTATGCAGAACCTCTAAAAACATGAACAAAGTGGATTTTATTCTCAGCATCATTTTTAGCCTTCTAATTGGTTTCTAAACTTACACTTCAGACATCATAAAGTGTGAACAAATCCAGCCACAGCATCTGAAAAGCAGTTAACAATATACAATCACAGTCTAACAAGAATATGCTATTATAGTTTTCTGAAACCTCCCCTACTCTCCAGCCCACACGATCCTCTCTGGCCTTGGAACACTGGTAAGAATAGACCTAAGCTTGTATCCCGCCCTGGGTTATAGCCTGACTCTCGTTACCTGTTGAGTGATGAGGAATTGTCAGGACATTATTTTCTCAACTAGATTTCCAAAGGCTTCACTTTTGGCTTCCACACAGCTAAACAGAGGCCTAGCATTTTCCACTCTGAATTTAGAAAACAGAGGTCAGTAGAATGAACTGAAATCAATACCAATAATGATGATAATGATGATGATGATGATGATGATGATGATGATAGCATAACAATAGCTGTAATGGCACTTCACTTTTTTGCAGCACCTTACAGATTTTAATGGCTTCCATGTCTAGCATTACATTTGTTTAATTCTCACTCCAATCCTGTGCAGTAAGCTCAGTTGGGATTGTTAGCAATTATTACCCAGTCATGGGTACAGGATGGTTTTGATTTGGATTCAGTACAGTTTTATGGGCTCAGTGCCAGTTTTTCAAACAAGATATTGAGTTTAGGTTCTTGTGATTGCTTTTGTCCTTTTTAAACAAAAAGGAAAAAGTTAAATAAAATAGCACAATGGTCTAAAAATACCACAACCCAGAGATAAACCCCTGTTTGATGAATAGTCTTTGAGATACTTCTTTATAAATCATTATAAATATGTGCATAGGTATTTAAATGGAATGTATAACAGTTATTCTTTTGCATATTTACTCTGTTTTTACTCTTTTCATTTAATCGTCTATCATTGACATTTCCTATGAGAAAATATAAAGCTATACAATCTTTATTTGATTCATTGTTTTGATGAACTGTAATATATTCGATGTTTACCTTTTCAGGCTTTTGCTATTATATATAATGTAGCAACAAATATCGATGCACCTTTATTGTTATATTTGTATAATTATTTATTTAGAATAATCGCTTGGAAGTGAGATTTCTAGGTCAAAGTGCATAAACGAGTGTGTGCATGCACATATGTGTGCAATCAGCTATACTGGAAATATAGGAATACAGCATCATATTTAAGACAGAAACTTTGGACAAATACATACTTCTACTGGTAATTCATGAATACGCTCATCTCCTCACATGCAGGCCTACACTGGATCTTAGCAAAAACATACATTTGTATTTCTTTGGCTTCTCTTCTTCCTTCCTTCCTGAATAATTTAAATCAAAATCCATTTGGCAAGCCTGAATGTGGAAGGTGGCCCAGTGAGGATCAGAACCCAAGTGAGAAAAGCAGCCAAGTGGGATGTCAGCCCGGAAGGCTGGGAAAGTGGTGAGTTACCAGGGAAAGGGGACAGAGAAAAAATAAGTAAATATTTGAAGACGACAGGAACCAGGCTTCTAACACTTATAGAAAGGAGTTACAAATATGGAAAAAGGGAACACTAAAATGAACTATGTAGTATTGAATGGGAGAAAGAGATCCTGAAGCCATGACACCCAAGTAATGATGAGCACTTGTACCTCATGCCCAGATCTTGATTTCTGAATAATATTCTCCATTAAATAGAACCTTACATAAGTGACCAAGTGCTGGGGTAGGGGAAGTGTAAGATACATCTGGAATGCCTTGCTGTAAAATGCCTTGCTATAAAATGCCAAACACTCAAAGAATGATAAGGATGTGTTAAAAGGACATAGGATCCAGCTTGGGGGACCTCCACTGGCCAAATCTAAGGCAATCTTAGTATGAAAATAAATAAGGGTAATAATGGATGACATATCACTGAATAAATTAAGAATCCATATCCCAACATTAATAAAAATACATAAATGAATAAATAAATGGTAAAAATAGAAAGCTTTTCTTCTCAATAGAATGCCAAGTAATAAACAGAGAAAAAAAAATCTTAGAATTAGAAAAATTAAAAAGAAGAGTGGAGAATTCTTAAAGAACTAAAAGTAACCTTTCATTTGATCCCACAGAATGGGAAGATCCTAGTAGATTCCATTACTAGGTATCTACCCAGAAGAACAAATATCATTTTGCCACAAAGACATGCGCACCAGAATATTTATTGCAGTTCAGTTCATAATTTCAAAGTTGTGGAAGCAACCCAAATATCTATCAACCGATGAGTGGATTAACAAAGTATGGCATATGTATATCATGAAGTACTATTCATCCATATGAAAAGATGGAGATTTTACATCTTTTATGTTTACTTGGATAGAGTTGAAATACATTCTTCTTAGTAAAGTATCTCAAGAATGGAAAAAAAAAATCCAATGTACTCAATACTAATAAAGAACCAACATATAAACTCTACACCCACATGAATGATAAAACACAAATATAGTCTAGCATGGGTAGGGGAGAAGAGAGAGAGAAGAGAGGAAGGGGAGAGGGCAATTGGTGGGAGAAGGAAGGACAATTGGCGGGATCTCACCTACTATGCACAATGTCAGGGTATTCAGCACACCCCCCAGGTGAAGGGCTCAACTACAACTTGAACTTTACCTTGGAAGCAAGAGCAATGTAACCTAAAAATCTGTACCCTCATATTAATTTAAATTTTTTTTAAAAAAGTAGAAAATCACTATCTGGCAACTGTCATAGTAAAAATTAAATCAGGCAAAAACCGTCCATAACTGCTAATAGGAGAGGGAAAGTTGAACAAGAAAGAAGATATTTAAATAGTCTCAAAGTAATCCCCCCCAGAAAAATTCTTATTAATTACAAGAGGGAAAAGCAACTTTACAGAGAAGAGGGCTGGCACCTTGATGGAATGATCAAAGCAGCATCACCTGCCCCTGTGTCTCAGTGAGATTCTGCAAGAGCATAACTTCTGTGAAATTCCTGCTGTGGTGGCACAACCTGGATCTAATCATCAGGATATACTAGGCAAACTCAAACTGACGGGCATGCTACAAGATAAATGGCCTGTAATGTTTTTAAAATGTTTTCTTAAAAATGTTATCATCCAAGAAGAGTCCATGAATCACAACAAAACATTAGATGTTGTAAGTTGTAAGCATTTTTCACTGTCAAACTTTACAATGGACCTGGACCTTGACCAGTGCCTACTCTCATGCTAATAAGGTTTATTACTTACTGAATAAATGCCCCTGGCATTGAAATAAAGGTATGTCATATTCAAAGAAGAAAACAAATGTCGCTGTAATGAATGTCCAGACAGACCTGAGAAACTGTTCCACCTTGAAGACTGAAGATACACAATGCCTAAGGGTCACTGTGGTTCTGACCTGAACCAGTGGGAGACCTCTGCACCTAAAGGGGTGATCAGACACCCTCATCTTCCGCCTGTTCTTTGCTGTCTGCCATGGTCTGAATGTTCATGTGTCCTCAAAATTCATATGTTGAAACCTAATCCCCAATGCAATAATAGTGAGAAATGGGGCCTTTAGGGGGTAATTGGGTTATGAGGGCAAAGCGCCCACGAATGGGATGAGGGCCCTAATAAAAGGGGTCCCAGATTGCTGCCTTGCCCTTTCCATCACGTGAGGACACAGGAAGCCATCATCTACAAACCTGGGGAGGGCCCTCCTCAGACCCTGCTGGGGCCTTGATCTTGAAATGTCAGCCTACAGAACTGGTAGCATCTGGAAACTGCTTTTATAAGTGGCCCATAACGTCTATGATATAGAAGCCTGAACAGATGAAGGCACTACCCATTGAACTATCTCTACACCATGAAGTTGGAGTCAAAGAACAAATGACCACCATTAGCTAAAAGTATTTCTTCCTCAGAGTCTTTAGGGCAAAAATAACAAAGCAACATTGGTGAGTAATAGGCTGGTCAAGATACTGATCTTCTTGGCTCTCTGGCAGCAGGGAGGGGCCTGGAGCTGCTGGAACCCTGGAGTTACTCCCTTCCTTCCAGGGTCAGCTCAGTCAGTTTATCCCGGACTCTGTGTTCCATGAGGCTTGGGAAATATTAGGAAGCCCTGACTTAGAATGGGCTTAAGAGAAGCCAAGGAGTCAACATCTCGATGTCTCTACATCTCCATTGGCCTCGTTCTCTGATAAAGTAGACATCTATTGATGTCTATTTGACTTTGTTGTTGTTGTTTACCTTTCCAAGTTCTTTCTCTGATTTTCTGGTCATGATGCCAACTTCTCTGAGGACATGCTCCCCCTCATCCCACAGCTGTTCTGAAGCAGCTATCAACTACCACATTCCCTATCAGGCTATTGGGATGGGCTTCTGCTTTGGGTCTGGCTAGTAGTCCACACATTTGGCAACAGCGATGGGTCTAAGACAATGATTTTCAACCTGTGTACCCCGAGAGGATCTTAGCTGTGCCACAAAAATTTTTTAAAAGACACTAATTAGATTATTTTCCAGAGAAATTCAAAACACAGTATATTCTCTTTTTCACTCTTTTTTTAAATCAACATAATTTAAGGGTGGAAGTTTAGGGTCAAATGTGTTATGAGATTAAAAAGGTTGAAAAATTCCAACCTAAGAGGTCACACCAATTAGGCCAAGCCAGATTTCTTCCCTGAGATTTTTACTGACCCCTTAGGAGAAGGTGTTTTCCTTCTCAAATGAGGTTCCTGCATCAGTATGAGGTTAGACCAGAAGGGCAGGAGCCATCTTCCCCCTGTATGGAAGAATCTGGGCTGTGGGGGGTGGGGGGTAACAAGGCCCCCGCCCGGAAAAGAGCAGAGCTGAGAGAGAAAGACTGGGAGAGGGGTGGAAGGAAAGGAGTGAGAAGAGCTCCATGTGGCCTGATGTCGGATCTACCCAGAGCCTCGTTGTTAGCGTGATTTCTTTTCTCCAGTTCACATGTTTCATGTCTCATGAGAAAAATCCCAACCACAGTGTCACACCCAGCTTCCCTCCCCACCCTTTGCTCTCTCCTCCCCAGCATTTGATTGACAAGGTGGGAAGGGGCTGATAAAAGTTCTCACAAGTCCATCCGATAGGCAGGATAGAAGTGCTACCAATTACTGTTTCCGTGTGGTCTCCCCATCTCTGTAACTTCCTGCCCACAAAGCCGAGATGGCCTTCTCTTAGTCTTGCCTCCACAAAGTGTATAAAATACTTTCTTGTCTATCTTTCCTTCCACACCAGAGACACTACCCAGCTTATCTGTGTAATCCTGGCACTTACACAGTGCTGCTTACACATGTAGGTGCAGAATAAGTAACTAAGCTCAATGAATAACAGAATGCATGGATTGCCTCTGGTGCCCTTCAAAACTCCATGCATGTGCTCAGAAGAGCAGAAGATTTTTGCAGTGAATCTGCCCATATTGTGCCCTTCAGGGACTCATCTAAAAGGTGATTTGCTTCATCTAGAAAAGAGTCAAGAAACAAGAAGTAAAGTTGCACAGCAGTACAGAACCTTAACCAGAATTTCAATACCATATAGCAAATAATGGACTTGCATGCCTCCTTTGTGTGAATGCTGAGCTGGAA
Source organism: Perodicticus potto (assembly GCA_963574655.1). Taxonomy (NCBI): domain Eukaryota; kingdom Metazoa; phylum Chordata; class Mammalia; order Primates; family Lorisidae; genus Perodicticus; species Perodicticus potto. Next base: position 5,209 of record CAUYRH010130927.1, on the reverse strand, counting down.
ATAGCCTCAGCTCTCAGGCGCCTAGGAGATCTAATTTTTTTTTCCCCATAAAGCGAATGTCACCTTGAAATGGATTTGCTTATCCTGATTAGCTAAGGATTTCTGAGTGTATTCTGCCCTTTGATGTATGTGTTGAGTCGTCTTCTGCCAATATAGGTAGTAATGGTTAATTCACAGTGCATTAGGTACCTTTGACTTGTTCACACTTGGTCAAAATTCTGGCTGTTTTATGATTCTCCATATTACATTTTCAATCAACCACTGATTTATTATTATTACTTAAATAGCGCATATTCAGTTTCCCTGATTAGCATTTCTGAAAGTCTCCCGAACAATCTATTTTGTCTTAGGGTGGATGCAGACAGTCTCAGCAGTGTCTGGGTAGGACTGAATGTTTGTTTGCAAAGCAGAATGAGAAAACAAAGACCCTGCATCTCATTGAGTAAGATGTGAGCAGCATAGCATCCAATCTTGGCCATAGTGCAGTGATACCTGGGTGACAGATTCCCGAAGGGCCCTTCCTTTCATCTGCAAGATGGAAAAAACTTGAACAAAGGAAAAAGACTTCTGCATTTAGTGGTAATGATGCCTGTGTTAGCATCATCAGATGCCAACCACTCTACCAAGAAGCAAGACAGAAGCGTCTGTGGCTGTAGTAGAAAGATCAGGAGTCTAGGGGCTCAGTGACTTGGGTTCTGGTATCTTCTGCTGTTAGACCACAGTGAGATGTTTCTTAAATCACATAATCTATTCTGTTCCTCAATTTGCTCACATGCAAAATGGCAAAAGGTTGGGAGAGAGGAAGAATTGTACCAATCTCTGAAGTCTCTTCTAAGAGCACCCATAACCACATGGATAAACAGCCTAATACTTGCCTCTGGCTTGCCTGGGACCTTAAAGGTGCGGGGAAGTCCTTCTTCATTTCCCCAGTGACCCCTTCCCCACAGTGGTTATTTTACATACTCTTTCCAAGCCTCCCGTGCTCCATCCTCTTACCCCTCACCTTAGCAGATGGCCTTGTGTCTACAGCAGAGAGGAGCTGGCAGCCGTCAAGTAGGAATTCTCCAGCATCTCATCTCGATACCACCTCTACACAACCATCTGCATTCATTCTGTGCTTCAACCTTCCCTCTGGACTGAGACAAGTCCCAGCATGGATCCAGCCTCCCAGCTCCACAAGTACCTTGTAATGCTGGTGATGGTATCTCTCTCTCTCTTTCTCACACACACACAGGTTGTCATTGTTCTTTTGTTTACTTCTTTCACTAGAATCTACAGGCAGATTTCTACTCTTCATCTCTGTGGTCCCTGCCCTGTGCCTAGCCTGTAGTGGCCTCTCAGTGTACACTTTGAATGAATGAATAAGAGATTATAAAGGGCAGACTTTGTTCATTACCACATTAAAATTCTTGGGCATGGTCTTACTATGCCAGTCAGATTACCTCAATTTAATAATAGTTAATGCTGGATCAGTGACTACCACGTGCCAGGTACTGTTCTCACTACTCTTCACATATTAATTTATTTCCTTTGAGTATTAGTTTGGATGTCAGTTTGGAAGTAGGCCCTGCTGTTATCTCCCATTCACAACTGCAGAAAATGGGGCACAGAGAGAGGTTCAGTGAACAGCCCAAGGGACTCAAGTGGTAAGTGACAGAGCTCAAATTTGCAAAACTCCTATCTTATCCCCAAATCCTTTCTACTCTTCAAAAAACTTACTTGTGAGTGTTTCTTCCCATGTGATGTTTACCAAAAACTTGGAAGGTTGAGAGACCAAGTCAGAAAGACTTAATGTATTAACTGTTAAGTCAGACACAGAAATCATGCCATAGTTTCAAGGAGCTATTAACATGTGCCTCTGTTTCCACAGTATAATGTTTCCTTCAGTCCTTTCCCAAAAGGAGAAATAATGGATATAATTGGTATGTTTATGAGCAAAAAGCACAGAGCGTAAGAGTTGAGTAGTTTTTATTCTCTTCCCCCCACCCCTTACTTGCTTTTCATTCTTCTCCCAGCCGGCTGCCTTAAGATAAGCATTCAGGGCATTCTCTATCCCAGGGATCAGGAGAGAAAGAGGCCTACAATTGTCCACTTGCTCCATTTATGGGCTGGTGGTAACACCAGTTCAAGGGGAAGAAGCTTCAGGCCATTTGAGCCTTGGGCCCAAGCCCTGTTCTCTCATATGACATTACCAGTGCCGGAGTTAATTATTTTGATCCCTGTATAACTCTTGTTTCCATATCTCAATTGCATAGGAAATCAAAGCAGAAAAGGTAGGATTGACAGCCCCTTGAAGCCCATCAGAATTCAAGTGGAATATATTGCATCTACATAATTCATGTATTTATAAGCCAAATGCCATCTATTGTTGAATCTCACCCTTTCCTAACACAAAGGAGCCTTTTTCATATCAAAAATTATCACAAACACCCACAAGGGAATAATTGTACTTTTGAATCTATTAGTAATTCAAGTAAGTGAAGGCAAGGGATTCAGAAATGTGTTCATATGCATTTGCATTTGATTATGTGTGATAGCATCTATATTCATTTGAAAGATGCTTATATGAACTTGGCTCATAATAAGCACTCAATAAATACTTGGTTATTTAACAAATAAAAGAACATACACATGATGTTTTATTTATTAGGTCTAATGATGAGGTCTGTTGCACACTGAACCTGCAGCTGCAGCAACCTTGTAGTAATACAGAGGCTCACCCCACTCTCTCCCTGCTAGGAACCCGTGTCTTATGCACAGTATAAGATGTACGTGATCTGAGACCCAGGAATGTCAGCCTATAGGTGAGCATGTGCACATTCTGTGGCTAGAAATGAGCCTGACTCTGTCTTTTGTTCATGGCCATTGTATCAATAGCCAGTATTCTCCAGGTAAGTAGAATCTATAGGACACACACATGCATTTGTTTGTGTGTATGTATGTGTGACTGTGGGTGTGGAGGGAGAGAGATTGATTGATTTTTTTTAATTATCTAATGTGATTATGGGGTTGACAAGTCCAAAATCTGTGGGTTGAGCTGGCAGGCTGGAAACTCAGGCAGAAAACTCAGTCTTAAGACATTTCTTCTTTGGGAAACCTCCATTTTTGCTCTGAAAGGCCTTCAGCTGATTGAATGAACCTCATTCACATTATGGAGGATAATCTCTTTTACTCCAAGTCAACTGATTATAGGTGTTAATCTGCAAAATACCTTCACAATGCCTAGATTAGTATTTGATCAAATAATTGGGTACTGTGTCCTGGCCAAGGGGACACATGAAATTAACCATCACTAACATGTTTCTGCATTACTTTATACATAACACAGTCCATCTGTGTTAATATATAAAATGTAAAGATTATTTAAACTGTATCTTCTTTTCTTCTTTTAATGTATTAGTGTTTCCTAATTGAGAACTATGGAGGAAGTTATAAGCTACTTGCACTACTTACAACATTTTTTAAAGAGTGGCAAGGATATCCTACATTTTCTAATTAAAATAGCCTTTTTCACTATTTTTCTTAAATTATATTTTCTCCACTGAGCAAGGTCATTGTTTCATGCAAAAATTTTAAAAGGTGTAATTTAATAAATGCACTATATTGGATGATCTTTTGAAACACACAGTTCACTGTGGGAAATATTTACAGGTGTCTTTAGCGGAGAAAATATTGAAATTAAGCCAATACATAATGAACTCAAAAAGCTTTCTGCTTTAGGTAGTGCAGAGTCAAAGACTTGGATGAAACTCAAAATTCAAACTCATTAGCAGTTCCACACCCCACATCTGCTGGTTCTGTCTGCAAAGGAGAACCCGTAGTTTTCTTAAAATGACATGTGAACTGGACTGTTCTCATGGTGCAAGTATCCCAGCATGGAGGGGCTCCCTACTTCTCACCTCTGACTTGCTCTGCTTGCCTCCTGCCTTCCTGGTCTGTGGTTTCCCACTTCTCAGACCCTGTGTCCCCTCTAACCTCACTCCCCAGCCCCCAGGGACTAACTTCTCCTCTCCAATCAGCGCCATCTCTCCACCCCACTGTGTTGTCTTTACAATGGGTACCCTATGTCTCCATCAGACTTTTCCGAGCCCGTCCCTGTCTCTAGGAACACTGTTCTCGGCTTCTTTCCCTGATCTGCATGACTCACAAACTGGGCACCAGGCACTACTCGGAACATGACACCGCCTAACTTCATCTCTGCTGCACCTCACTCAGGAGCATGGAGCTGTTTGAGCAAGAAGCACCTGTCCTGTATTACACGTTGGTGTGGGAGAGTAGGGTGTCTGCCTCTTAGCCCCTGACTTGGAGTTCCTGTCAACATCTCTTCTCATAGCTGATATTTTGCTTCTTTCCCGTGCCCTCCTAACACATGTTGTCTTGTCCTCACTGCTGGCTGCATCTTCTCTCACTGTGCCACAGTTTCACACAGCTCTTGGGCATGTCCATAACCACAACTCCGGAAAGAGAATTCCAAGGATGTTGCGCAGTCAATATTTAAGCCAAACCATCCCAAAATCTAAACCTTAAGAAAAATGTATACAGTTATTTGTGAGTAATGTCATAATAGGCAGAAAATTAGTGTATGTATCAGTACTATGTAACACCATATATATTACATATAAATATGATTTATATCTACATGTATGTAGATATCAGGTTTAAGCAGATATGTATAAAATAGTAACTAATTTAGGCCACTTATTTTCTGCAGACACCAAGGTATAAATTCTATATGCTTTATGTTCACCTGATTAAATCTTTATAAAAACTTGATATGGCAGTTGTTATTATTTTCTTCCATTTTACAGACAAGGCATTGATGGTCAGGGAGTGTACAGTGCTACCACACGTGTGCTTGTGAGGCTAATGTCCAGATGACCTTCTTGGCACTCTTACGGAGGACCTTGGTCTTTGCTTTGCCTTTGGAGAAAGTCGCCTCAGTGCTATGCAGTTAGAGAGGCAGGTGACAGAGAAGGTCACAGGTTCTTTTTTTTTTAATTGTCTTTATTATTAAATCATAGCTGTGTACAATAGTGCAATCAAGGGGTACCATGTGCTGGTTTCATACACAATCTGAACTATTTTCATCAAACTGATTAACATAGCCTTCCTGGCATTTTCTCAGTTATTATATGAAGACATTTGCATTCTGCATTTAGTAAGGTTCACCTGTACGCTTCTAAGATGCACTGTAGACCACCTTCCCTCC
>CAUYRH010130916.1:0-28258 GCA_963574655.1 Perodicticus potto | reverse complement strand
GGGGTGGGGCAAGGTGTTGACCTGCCCTGTGGGTCACCAGTACCTGGAGTCATCCTCTCAGCAGGTGTTCATTGAACACCCGTGGACCAGGCCTCATCTGGCTGCTGGGGAATGAAATTAGCAAAGCCTCTGTTCTGAAGGAGCTGACACAGGGCCCTAGACAGACAGGCACATGACGGGTGGCCCCTGGTGGTGCTGAGTGTGGTTTAGTGGTTGAGGCTGGAGTTGGCAATGTGGCCATTAGACAGAGATCAAAGGACATTTTAGCAAAGAAGGGTGGGTAGGGGGAGGTCAGCCCAGTGGCCTCAGAGAGGCCAGGGGATGGGAGCTTGCTTGGTGTCCTCGGGAGCAGGTGGGAGCTGGGCTATGGCTGGGGTGGTGCTAGCACAGGCCAGGAGCAGCTGGCCACGGGCTCGGGTTGGGCCTGAACAGACTTTGCTTCTGGCCCTGGCTGGAGCAGCGGGTCCTGTACCAGCTACACCCATAGGGATGAGGAAAGCAGGGGCACCCTTGGGGGTAGTTACAGTGATCCAGCCGGAGTGAGTGTCCCCATGGGACACCGTCCCAGTATGGTGGGTGAGGCTGGAGGGAGATAGCAAGGTGGCCTGTGGTGGGCTTCTGTGCCCACTGACCCCAATCCAAGGACTGAGCCACCTGATCTTCACCAGAGGGAGTGGCTTGTTTTGTTCCTATTTCGCTCTTGTTCTCTCTAAACCAGGGCCTGTGTGCAGGTGGGAGGGGTGGCCAGCACCTCACACCTCACACGGATCTCTCTTCCAGTTACATCCCTGCCGTGGTGGACCACCGTGGGGGCATGCCGTGCATGGGGACCTTCCTCCTCCACCAGGTACGAACCCTCCTGCCCCCCCCCAACCTGGTGTCACCCTCCCCACTGTGTGTGGCCCTGGCCATCTGATCATATTCCCTTTCCTGGTGCCTGCAGGGCATCCAGAGACGGATAACCGTGACGCTGCTGCACGAGACTGGCAGCCATATCCGCTGGAAGGAAGTGCGCGAGCTGGTCGTGGGTGAGCAAGGCGGGGTGGCTGGGCTGCTGGGAGAGCCAGGACTCAGGGCCAGGAGTCAGGTTTCTGTGTGGCCCTGGTTAAGTCAGGAAACTTCTCCGTGCTTCAGTCCCTCACTCAAAAGGAGCAGCTTGGGCCCTGGTGATGAAGCACAAATTCCTATTTAAACTCTGCCCTGGAGTTCTAGGTCTGCTGTAGCAAAATATTATCTAGTGGCTTGAAACAGCAGAGGCGGCCAGAGTGAACGGGGTGCTCTGCTCTCCCAGACCTGTGGGGACCACTTCCTTGCCTCTTCTGGCTTGGGGTGGTGTGACTGGTGTTCCTGGCTTGTGGACACTTCACTCCGCTGTCACGTGGCTGCCAGGACATCAGGCATGTTGGGTCAGGGCCCACCTTACTCCAGTATGGCGTCATGAGACCTCTGTTCAAATAAGGTCACATGCTGAGACACTGAGGTTAGGGCTTCACCAGTCCTGTAGGGAGCACAGTTCAGCCCACAGCCATGAACAAGGACCTCAGGCCTTCCTCCTGTGACTTCACGTGGGGAGCTCCTTGGTCTACTAAATGTTGCTGTGCTAAATTGGGAAGAATTTATCTTCCTGGTTTCATCTAGGACACAGGTAACTGTCCATTTGTGAGTGCAGTGGGCATGAGACCCTTGACACCACCCTGGAGCAGATGGTATTGCTCTAGAAGCACTGGCTGGCCCTACTGTGCTGCGGTAGCTGGTGGGGTAGCTCTAGTTGCACCAGGGCGGCTTCCCTGGGACTTGCCTAGCCCATCACCCTGCATCCCTCAGTGCAGGACGGTAGGCAAGGAGGTTCTGGGCACATGAGGACAAATGCTATTTTACAAATTCTGTTTCTAATTTAATGCTAGTCAGAAAAGTTGCAGATTAAGCACACAAACCCACCTTCAGATGTTATTTAGGGCGAGGCTGAAAACAGTGCATCAGTTTAAGGGCAAAGGTGCACAGCTAGCTATGGACCTGGCCACGCCACGGGGGCAAGGACGCTTGTAGGCAGTGCTGCGTGTGGGACAGAAGGGGGTCTGCATGGCGGAGGCCACCTGCTCACTGGCCGGGCTCCAATCACCCTTGTTCACGCTGTCCCGTCTGACCTGCACCTGTTCCTGTGATCCTACCTTCTTTTAACCCTGCCTGCCTATCTGGAAATGCTGACAAGAGTGTCTGTTTATGTCAGGGAAAAGGGGAGCTACTTAAATGGATTTGGGGTGATACTGGGGTTAATGCCCAGGCCCCTCAGCGGGTTGAGAGGCTTGAGTTCCACCTCTCTGGGCTTGTAGCCAAGGAGACCTGTGCTTGGACTCAGTTTGGGGAGCAACCTCATCACTTTCTGGGGAGCAGCTGTTCTCTCTTCTGCTCCCACTAGAACCCTGAGCCCAGTGCCCCTACCTGGAGGGCCGTGAGGCTTTCAGGCCCTGTGAGAGGATGGATGGTGCTGTGGGAAGGGTATCAGCAAAAGGTGTGAAGGTCAAGGAGAGACCCCAGGGACCCCTGAGTGGTGGGTGGGTGGGTTCTAAGGCCAGGAGAGAATGGAGCCATGGGCAACAGAAGGGCAGGACTAGGGCTCATGGGTGAGGTTCTGTAGGCTGAGTGCCTGGGCAGGCAGAGAGCTCTGTGAAGCACTGACCCACATGGGCACTGCCTCCTGTGAGGATCTGGAGGACCCTGGGTGGAGAAAGGGTGCTTTGCTGGTACCTCACTTGTTTCCTCCCAAGCCTAAAAACTGCAAAGCCACAAACTCATGTGTCAGGTTTCCAAAAATGGGGCAGAGTGGTCCCAGCGTGCACTTGTCCCCACAAAGCCCTTATGTCCTGAATTTGGTTTTGTCTCAGTGTGGTGGTGAGCGAAGGCCTGGTCATGCCTTCCTGGCTTATAAAAGACAATGTACACATGTTCGTCTACTCTTTTGAATGACCAGAATGGCACTACCATGCCAAGAAGTTAGGCAAGATTCCTGCCTCATGAGGTTCTTGCCTCTTTTGCAGACTGACAGGTCACCATCCCTGAACCCTGCGTCTTAGAGAGATGTGCTGGAAATGCCCTTTGTAAGGAGAGATTTTATGGCATGGGCAGTCTTGGCCCTCCCTCCCCTCCCTTCCTTCTTTTGTTTCTTTCTTTCCTACTTTCTCTCCATTATTATTATCATTATAAAAAGATGCTGGAATGTTTTCTCTTTCTATCTCACACATCCTTTTCCAGCAGTTAGGAAGACCTGTTCTCTCTCGGCTGCAGTTGAACGTGCCCATTGCGGGTAGTGGGGGGTCGTAACTGTGGCCCAGAGGCAGACTTAGACAGCAGCAAGGGCGGAGCTGGGGCCGCATGCCTGAGGGGCCTTCCCGCGCACCCTGGCACCACTTTCTACCACTCTCCTGCTTCATGGGGAGCAGGTTTGCCAATGTGACCCCCTACCCAGGCTGCGGCTGCCAATGGGGCTGGTGTCCCACTTGCCCTCCTGGGAAGTGACACGTGGCCTACTCATTGTCTCTCCTACAGGTCGCATCCGAAACACCCCAGAGACAGATGAGTCCCTGATCGACCCTAACATCTTGTCTCTCAACATCCTCTCTTCTGGATACATCCACCCAGCTCAGGATGACCGGTGAGTCCCTGGGGTGGGGGGACAGCACTCTGGGCTGCTCCCAGCCTGTCAGGCCCTCAGCTGCTGCAGCTGCATGGGGTCCAGCCCCAAAGTTCTCTTGACTCTCCTCTCTGACACTTGAAGAAACTGACCCGGCAAGGGGGCCTGGTGGGCTCCACATCCCCTTGGCTCACTTCTCTGTGCTTCTCCTTTGCTGGTCAGGCATCTGCCTGCCCGTGTGTCCCTGTCCCAGCAAAGGGTCCAGCAGGGCAGCTGGAGGATGTGCTGGGTCCTATCCACAGGACTTGGATAGATGAAGCGGGCCTGTACTTTCAAGGACCAGGCTGCTAGGGGCGAGTCTGGGGCCCCCGTGGGGTCCTGGGGTGGAGGTGTGCCCATACGCACTGCTTGGTACGTGGCCCTTATTGCTGGGCTGCTCCTTTCTAAGCTCTGTGGTGGTTGTCAAGATCCTCTTGGCCTGGGTGTTCCACAATCTGAGGATGTCCTTGGCAGCCCTGATGGGCTCTGCTGGGCAGATAGGACATGAGAGGGGGGTACACCTGAGGATGGTTGGGCAGGCAGCTCAGGACTACTGAGGGCACCCTGCTGGGTGGGGCGTCTGTGTTCTTGACTGCCTCTGAGACGCTGCTTCCAAGGATTTGGGGTGACAAGGCAGGTGCTGTAGGCCCAGCCTGGATGTTCCCTGAGGGCTTGACCCAGCCCATTACATATGAGCCCAGAACTGACCCTTAGAGGCTGCAGGTGTGGCCCCGGCTCACTGGTGGCTGTTGATAGGAAAAATGTCTTTGAGGGCTGGGTGTGCTTGGAGAGGGCAGGGAGGGTCGGGGTCCATAGGGAGAGAGGGTCCCGGGGGGAGTCATCTCTACTCCTCCCACTCTCAGGACTGGACAGGGCTCAGTTTCTTCATGGGCAGTCTAAGCGTGGGCTGTGGGGTTGCTCCCCAGCACTACAGTGATGTGGGTGCTTCTGCGGGCATCTGGGGCAGGGGCAGAGTGGCACAGGGCAGCGGGTCTGGTGAGCTCTGTGGTAAGCGGTGGGGGTTGGGGCAGAGGCCTGCATGGGGTGGATGTGGCTCTGGTCCCTGCCCTGCCCTGGGAGGTGGTGCTGTGGACAGCAGCTGAGGGGCACCTCTGAGAGAAAGGAAGGTGAGGTGGGCTGGGGCTCACAGGCTGCATCTGGCCCTGCTTCCCCAGTCCCTGCGTGCAAACTTCCCAGTGGACACAGAGAAGGCCTGGTGCCTCCATGCAGCTGCTGCCTGAAGGGGTTGGGCTGTTGGGCCTGGGCATTGAGGACTCGGACTCTGAGGGGTAGGTGGGGGCCAGGCCAGCTTGTCTGCCCTATGAACCATGTTTTGGAGCCTGGGAGATGACCTTATGCCCTTGACTTCTGACCCCTCCTTTGCCCAGGTGGCCCCAGAAAAGGAATAGAGAGGGAAGAAACAGGGTGGGTGATCAGTTCTCCCTATACCTGCTGCCTCCCTGCATTGAGACTGGTGTTCTAGTGTCTTCCTGCCCACACTGGCCAGCCTGGCTGCTGTGGGGCTCTGGCCAAAGGTGACCTGGGAGATAGCAGCTCATGGCTAGACCTCAGGCAGGTTCACCTGCTCCTTGGGGCTCAAGAACCCACTGCTGAAGGGGCTGCAGTCCTGCACCCTGGGGCATTGTGAGACATGAGGCCAGTCCTGGGGCAGCTTTGTGCCTGGGGTCAAGGCCCTGGGCTAGGGACAGAGGAAGGCCTGTCCACAGGTGAACTGCAGACCCTGCCCACCATTGCTCTGGCCCTCGCTTGGCTCCTGGCCCTGCTGGTAGCCCCTGCCCTTCCCCAGAAGTCATGAGGACTCTCCCTGCTGGCAGCCCCTGGCAAGCACCTGCCCGTGGCTTAGCTGACTGGGCCAGCGTCTATCACCACAGCCTTCCTCTTCCTGGATCAAGGCTGGTGTGACAGTGCTGAGGCTCAGGAGACTCCGGTCTGGCTCTAGCCGAGGGGCCTCAGGCTCCTGAGCTTGGCGCCCCATCCCCCTCTGCTCCAGGGCCCCATGCTTTACCATCTGCCCGGCTCAGAGCCACCCGTCAGCTGCTGGTGGCTTCCCTCTGCGCTGCCCCTGCTACCCCGCTGCCTAGCCCTGCCGCCCTCACTAACCGTGTGATTGTTTGTGTTTTGCAGGCAGTTTCTTGATTCGGACATACCTAGGTATCATTTGTGTCCCTTGGTTTTATTTCAGCCTCTTCTCTCCTTCCCTCTTCTTTCCCCGATTGCCCCTCACAACCCTGACAATTTAATTTTCAGCTTCTTGTATTCCTCCTGAACTTGCTTTCCGTTCCCTCCTGTTTCTCCCATCTCCCTCTTTGTTTTTACTTCCTTGGAATATTGTTTTGATCCCTTTGTTGCTTCCCCCATCCTGTTCACTTGGCTGAGTCCCTTCTGCCCCCACTTGATTTTGGCTGCTCTGTAGTTTGCTGCCCTCCTGTAGATACTGGCTGGCCCCCCGCTCATTCCCAGGTTTGCCTGCCCTGCCAAGTGGGCGGGCATCCCCTGCATGCAGGCCGCCGGCCAGGCTGGCTTTGGCTGCACCATCGTGCAAGGGCCAGCTCTGCTCCCTTTGAGGGGCTGTAGTGGGCAGAGCTGTGAGCACAGGGGACAGGCAGGGCAGACAGGAGCCAGGACACTTATGCTCCAGCACATTCCACAGCTACGCGGGAGCCCCTCTCCTGGCCAGGCCAGGAGGAGGGACAGCAGCTCCAGCCACACTCCTGGCCATGGCCACTACACATCTTTTTTGGAAGTGGCAGATGGTAAACTCGTGAAGAGACAGAGTACCTGGATTCAGGTTTTCTAAGTTCCAACCCGGTAGGAGGCCCTCTCTGCCCTGGCTGGCGTGGGCCCCTGCCCATGCCGGCCTGGGACAGGGGTCAGCAAAACCCCAGGCATGAAGTCCTCCGGGTTCCTAGTCCAGGCTTTGGTGAGAACTCGTCAGTTCCGAATGGAAGGCCAAGGCCATCATCCCCCGGGTCCCTATAGGATTGCGGCCAGAGCTTTGTGGTGGTCATCTTGAGAGTCAGCAGAGAGCTGTCAGCACCAGCGTCGGAGCCTCACAGCCCCCTCACTGGAAAGTGTGGCTGCAGCCCCGCCTGATGCAGCCCTGCCCAATGCGGCCCCACCTGATGCAGCCCCGCCTGATGCAGCTCCGCCTGATGCAGCCCTGCCAAATGCAGCCCTGCCCAATGCAGCCCGAGCAGAGGCCTTGGCCAGGACTGGCTGAGGCTGTGTCCATGTCAGGTCTCTGTCATCAGGTTAGGGCAGATGGTTGCTGTGACTGTAGCCTGGCAGTTGTACCTAAGGGGCCACTGTGACCTGGAGGAGACCCCCCCCAAGGACAGTGTTCCCCTGGGCACACACACAGGCTTCTTTTCCAAAGGCTGATGCAGCAGCCTCCCCTCCCTGGGGCACAGAGCTGGGGGCGGCAGAGTCCTGTCAGGGGACGCCTGTGGTGGTGGCTGCACCTGAGGAGAAGCACAGGCCTGCAGGACCTAAGTAGGGCCTCCCTTTCCCTGCTGTCAGTCAGGGTGGGCTTCCTGGAGGAGGCATCATGTTGGCTGGTCCTGGAGGTGATTGGCCTGGCTCAAGAAGGCAGCCTGGCTCAGAGAGATCTGGACTTGGGGAGCCATCTGCTCAGGGCCCTCCCCTGGGGGACTGCTTCTGGGCCCATTAGTATGATCTCATGCTGGGGCATGTCTGCATTTTGTTCAAGTTTGAGTCTGTCTGATGTTTGAGTTCCACAACCTCTGTATGTTTGAGGGGCATTGGTGTGGTTTCAGGGCTCCCCAGGTACACACGTATGGCGCTCCAGGAAGGTTCTGGCTAAAGCATGCAAAGGAGAGGGGCTGACCTTGCCCCCTTTGTCAGCTCCTGGACTTCCCCTGTACCTGAACAGGGACCCTATTCAGTGGGCAGCAGGCCCAAGGCTTGCCCACAAAGGGAAGTCTTGAACTCAGGGCATTAAGAGGGGAGGCGAGCACAGGGTGGGAGCCACCGTGGCAGGTGGCACTGTGGTTGAGCAGGTGGGGGTGTGGTGGAGGGGCCCTCAGGCCAGACGTCTGCAGTGGGCGTCGATCCTGGGCTGCACAGCTGAGCTTGGGCAGCCAGGAGGGGTCACTTGTGATTATGTGAATGTGGACCAGAGGGGGAACCTCCTAGAACCTTGTTTTCCTTTCCTTCTAAGAGTAGGGGTGCTAATAGCTGCTGAGTTGGGTTCATGCCACACGTGTGTGTCACGTGTGTGTCCAGCCCTGCTGTTATTGTCTGTACTGCCTAGTCTGTAGTGGTTGTAACATGTTCCCCTCCCCACACCCCTTCACCCTCCCTGCACCCCTCACCCCTTTCCTAATGCCTGACCCCTCCCTTGTGTATCCTTTCTCCACCCTACACCCCTTTTCTCACCACCCCTTGCTTCATGCCCTCCCCTCATCCCTCCCTGTACCCCCCTCTGTGCACCTATTCCCCCCTACACCCCTCTTCTCACCCTCCACTGCCTCATGCCTTCCCCTCATCCCCTAATCCCTCCCCTCAATCCCTCACCTGCTCACCCCCCTCATCCCTCCCTTCACTCTCCCACCCCTCCCCCACCCCCTCACCTCCATGGCAGATGCTGACTCAGCAGGCTGGTACTGATCCTGGTCCCTGGTAGTGGTGGGAACAGGCAGCCCTTCCCCAGAATGCAGGTCAGCAATACCCTCAGGCAGGGTTGGAGGTGTGAGGGGTGGAGTAGGTGGGGAGACAGCACCAGGGAGTTGCTGGCTTCCCTGAGCTGAGAGTGTGAAAGGAGCTCTGTGACAGAGGTTGGGGGGAGCATGAACTCTGCTCTCTGGGCTGGACCAAGGCCCTGCCCTGGAATTTCCTCTAAGCTACATCTGCAGGGTGCCCTTCTCCAAGGACAGTAGTCCCCAGGGCTGTGCCATCAGGTGATGCTGGTGGGGAGTAGCTGGCACAGCTCCAGGGTAAGAAGCTCAGGGCACATGTGGCCTCTTGAGCTGGCGGCCTGTTTGGCCAGCTCTGGGATTTCTGCTGGCCCAGCCCAGTGCCTGGCAGGTGGAGGCTGGGCTGTGCCACGCCCCATTTGCTCGGTGCCTGTGTGTTCCCACAGGCCTGGTGGGGGCAGCTCTCTCCAGCCACACTGGCTTCCTGCCTCCTTTGAGCCTGTGCCTTCCATCTGGCATGCCTGTCATCCCAGCTCCTATGCCCAAGTCCTTGGTAGGCTTCAAGACCCAGCAACAATGCCATTTCCTCCAGGCAGCCTTCCTGACTCTGCCTGCCTCCTTCTCACCTGCCCAGCTCTAAGGTTTCTCTCTTCTCTTCATTGATCTATTGAGCATTTGTCCCCAGCCCAGGCTTTCAGCTTTATCTTTCTCCGCAGACTGAGCCCAGGTACAGGGCTCACTCAGGCAAGGGGGGAGCCCATGGTCATCTTTTAGCTGGGGAGGTGAGGCTGGGGCTAACCAGGACTTAGGCCATAGGAAGGGTCAGCCCTTGGGGTGCTTGGCCCATCTCCCCAGGGTGTTTGTTGTCTGATGTGGCTCAGCCCAGCCCTGTGCAAATGCTGGTATCTGGCTGTGGTCCCAGGGGGCGGTGCTGGCTGTGTGCTCTCTGGTGCATTCTGGTCTGAGGGCTCTTGGTGGTAACCTGTGGTTGTGTCACATCTGGACCCTGTGAGCAGAATCCCCTCGTTTGGGGTTCAAGTATCCCTGATCTTAGCTGTGTGATTGCGCTCTGATCGTGTCCCCACAGGCGAGGAGGGGCCCTGGCTGGGATCTGGGAACTCAGTCCTAGAAGTCAGCCCCTTAGATCACTTTCCGGAGAGCCTGAGCCACCTCTCAGAGGAACACATATTCTAGAAGTGTATTTCCCAGAGCACCGTGAGTTTCTGGTTGAAGCTTTGAGCATGGGGTTCGGTTCAAGTTCTCAAAAAGCCTGTTTGCCTCAGGTGCCTTTGCCTGCCAGTTTGCTCATGGTGGCTGTGACATTTGTAAGAAGAGCATGCCAGGCGTCACGACCACACAGTGGCTGTGTGAGTGCACTGGGCTGGCCGTCAGCAGTAGGCGTGTTTCATAGTCCCACATGGTATGACCGGGTGCTCTGTGTTGAACTCCTGGAGACTAGATACGTCCTACTGTGGGGGCCAAGCAGAGATGGGAACTAGCCCTGCCTGAACCTCTGCTGGGAGTGGGCAGCGTCTGAGACCACCTGCTCAGGTCCCTGCAGCCTGTCTACAGCAGAGCCAGTGTCCTGTCCTTCTGAGCAAGAACTGAGAAGGGAGGGCAGCACCTGTGGCTCAACAGAGTAGGGTGCTGTCCCCATATGCCGGAGGTGGCAGGTTCAAACTCAGCCCTGGCCAAAAACTGCAAAAAAAAAAGAATTGAGATGGGAACATTTTTCATAGTGTCTGCCATTGTCTTTATCAACAAGACTGGACAAGTGGTAGCCCTGTCTCCAGGCCGCAGCAGGAGCCAGGGTGTCAGCTGGGCCCTTCCTCCACTGCAGGAGGAGCTGCCTGGACCGGCTTTTCCTCTTGGTGGAGGACCCCCACCCGTGGCCTGCCCCTCCTGATGGAGGACCCCACCCATGGCCTGCTCCCGGCTCTCTGCTATGGTGCAGCCTGGCCCTGCCTGTGACCCCCTCCAAGAGCACAGCAGGAAGCAGGAGGGGCCAAGGCAACAGGCCAGCAGCAGGGTCTCAAGATTCTGCCTCTGCAGGCAAGAGTGGGCTAGGTGCACAGGGTCTGCAGGTGACGGGCGGCTGAGCTGATAGTAAAGCTTCCCACAGGCCCACTCAAAGCTCTAACATGTGGTCACCTGTCCCAGCACTCCTGCTTCAGTGGGCCTGTGGTGCAGTCCAAGAATATGCATTTCAAAGAATTTCCCTAGTGGTGCTGATGCTGTAGGCCTGGGGCCTCACATCTGAGCTGTCCTCCCCCTTTTTGTGTGTGAGGGTCGGTCACATGTCACATGGGGTAGAGTAAGGAGGTCTGCAGGGGACAGGGCACCAGGCTCCCTTCCTGGAGACCTGAGTTGGTGCTGTACCCTCTCCTAAAGTAGGGGCCTGGTGTGTTCCAAGGCCCTCCCAGGCCATGTGCTGGAGTTTGCAATGGCAGGGTGACTCCGGCCACCTCTCCGCCTCTCTAGGCCTGAGTGTCCTGCTGTGTGACTGAGGGGCACTGATTGGCAGTCCACATGCTCAGTGGGCCTTGCATGGCCACCTCAGTCCCCCGTGGGTGGGCTGCCACTCTGTCATCCCATCCCACCTGAGCACAAGGACTGTTGTCCCCTCAGATCTTGCTCAGGGTCTGAGTAAGACCTTTCTGCGGAGGCTTCAGGGACATGGGGTCTCAGGGTGAAGATGCTCCCTGCCCAGGGCTTCACGGCTGCTGTCTGTGACCACATAGGGCCAGGCAGGCTGTGGGAAGGGGCTGGTCAGGGTCGTGGATTCAGTGCCTCTGGGTACAGTGGGTAGCCTCTGGGCCCAGGGACGGACCAGTGGTTTAGAAATGCCCTGTCGGCAGATTCAGGACTGTGCTCTTGTTCTGTTGTCCATCCTGGTACCTGGGGCAGGAAGTGGTCTGGGAAGGCCCAGTCCCAGCTATGGACATGGGCCCAGTCAGTCTCTTGGAGAGATTCTAGTTCTCTGGGGCCTGAGCTGGGTAAAGCCACATTCTGGGGGCCACTGTGGGCCTGTGGTAGAAGTGGGCTTGTTCTCTGCTCATGGGTCCAGGCCTGGGTACAAGACCATCCTGGGCAGGGCAGAGTCCATTCTGAGCCTGCTGATTGTGCTGGCCTCCCAGGGCTCCCTCCTTTGCTGTGCCCCACTCAGGGCGAGGGGCCCTAGAATGGGGTAGGGCCATGGCTCCTGATGCCTGCAGAGTAACTGCAGGCCTGGAGGGCGCAGACCTTCCTAAGGGCACAGGAGGGAGTTGGTGCTAATGCTGGAAGCCTTGTTGGTCCCCACCTGGGGGCGGAGGCCAGCTGCGGTCAGGGCGTCTACACACACAGAAGGAGGGGAAGCTGGCCAGCGTACTTTGGGGACTTTCAAGCAGGTGGACAGAGGGTTCGGCACTGGGCTGGTCTTACTTGGTGTGTGAAGGTGACACTGACATTTGCTGGATAGTGACATGTGCCCAGCTAGTGACAGTGACGCTGACTCTATCAGCACCAGGCCCTGCCCTCATTGCGCCCACGTCAGCTCATTCAATCCATGAGACATCTGGAGGTCAGGACAATTAATGTCCCATGACACCCACCAGGAAACAGGGCGCAGAGATGTCGGTGACATCTGGGGCCGTGCATCTGGGAAGCCGCTCTGTGGTGGCATCACAGGTGATCTGGAGGAACTTGTTCTGGGCCAGGCTGGAGCAGGCTCCAGCTCTGACCCACAGGGCCCCTGAGATTTTCCAGGGAGGAGGTCATCCCTCCAGGCCTTTGCTGTGGCTCCATCGGCGCCTGCAAGGTCCCCCTGGGGACGGACCTGAGGCTCTCACTGCAGACTTGGGGGGATGGGGAACTGCAGGGCCAGGCCTGGGGGCTCCAAGTAGGCCTATATCCCGGCCTTGAGGGCAGCACGCCTGGGGGCCCTGCGCCCTGCCTGCTGCCCAGTCAGCTGCCCTGGGCCTGGTGCCGTGCTTGTTCTGATGTCTCCATCTCTTCTGTGTGTGTACGTGTGTCCCGGCTGCCTTGCCTTTAGCGTTTCATTCGGAAGGGACACTAGGTACAGCTCCCTTTTCTAACCTGCACCCGCTTGGTCTGTCCTCTTCTGCTTTCTTGACCAAGTTCCTTCTTCCCTGACGTCTGCCTGCTCTCTGCCCCGTTCTCTGACAGCCCTCTGTCCCTACCCTCCTCCGGGTCTCTCCTTGGGGACACGTGTCTGACAGTGGCCCTGCCCTGTCCCCCTGCTTCACTCCATGGCCCTGACTCATGAGACCCGTGCCCTGCACCCCCAGACTGCGCCATGCAGTAGACAGGGCAGTGCGGGCCCCCACAGGGCCTCGGCGCCTTACTGGGCCTGGCCCTGTTGGAGCCGGTGCTGCCATCCAGCTGTTCTGTCTCTGAGGTGTGTCTTTGTTAGGGTGCTTGGATGGGAACCGGGCAGGGGGGTGGGGGCCCCACTTTGTGGATTGAGGCAAATTCTCCACCTCAAATGTGACTAATCCCCCAAATGAGCACCCAGCTGAAGGGGAATGTCGAGGAATCTGCTGTTCAGAAGGCTGGAAGCAAGAGCCGTCACCTAACAGGACCCTGTTCTGACCCCAGGGTGTCTGTGGAGGGCAGTGGGACCTCAGAATCTGACCCCTGGGGAGGAGCTTGAGGGCCTCTGGCTCACACCCTGTTCACTGCTGGGCTAGAGGTCAGGCCAAAGAAGGCAGCCTATCTCCTGTGTGCCCGAGGGGGACCTTGCGGCAGCCCTGTTTCTACTCCAAGCATCCTCCCCAGTGGGCCTTCCCCTGGCAGAGGGCTTCACAAACAGGTCTAAGGAGAGATAGGTGCCTCCTTACTCAGACAGAGCTGGGGCCCCCGCCATGGCTCCACCCTCCTCTTCCTCATTCTGTCCGTCCTCTCCTTTCCTGTACCCTCTCCCTTCCTGCCCTCTGCTCCCCAATACCTTCCTTTCCTCTCAGCTTCAGTGGGGCTCTGTCTGCCCTGGAGCTCAGCCTGGTGGCAGCATCCCGATGGCCCCTGCTCAGTGTGGTCCCGAGTAAGGAGGAGCCTGTCCTTCCTGGTGCCACCGGCCGGGGTTCTGGCCTGTGGCTCCCATGGCTCTCCCTGCAGGCTGTCCACGTCTGTTTGTCTGTCTGCATGTCCCTGTCTCCACTGAGAGAGCCCCCTTGCCATTTTCTTCTACCTTGGCTCTGCTCCCTTTCAGGACATTTTACCAGTTCGAGGCTGCGTGGGACAGCTCCATGCACAACTCTCTCCTGCTGAACCGGGTCACCCCTTATCGAGAGAAAATCTACATGACCCTCTCTGCTTATATTGAGGCAAGATACCCACACCAGCCTTCCTCCAAGCTTGGGGTCCTTGTGAAGGGCAGTGAGGGCACTTGTGAATCCTGGACAGCCCCAGACAACCCTGGGTTCTTCTCCCAAGGACCCCTCTAGTCCTTGAGTTAAATCCATTGGTTTTAGTGGCTGTGCTCACAATTAACCCATTTGTCTATACTCAGTTGTAGATTTTATCTTTGGGATTAAAAGATGGCTGTAGCACCACCATGTATCAATGTTCAGAACAAAAACAGTGGCGTCCCACCACACTCCCCTTGTTCCTAGGGTCTGCGGGTCATGGCAGACGTGAGGAGGCAGCTGGGAGCATAGGTGTTTCTTGCTGGGCATGGTAGTGATGGAAAAAGGGTTTAGGGGCTGTGGGGGTAGGATTACTGCCAGACACACCGCCTCTCCTTAGAGCCTAATCATCCTGGCTGTGACATGGGGATGCTGTGACCATCTCATGGGGTAGTGGTGAGGTTGGACTGAGGGGATGCTGCCAGCCAGACTCTGCCCAACACATGCCCGAGACACACCAGCCATCGGGGCAGAGTGACCACCAAGCTGTGGGAAGGCAGAGGAGTGAGCTGTTCAGCAGTTGGCATGTTCTTCACCGTGAACTCTCTGTGGCATATTAGAGTTAAAATGTGTGTGCAGGGACAAGGCCTGGCTCAAACTTCACAGGCATTAGGATGGGGGAAGATGTCACCCCCAAGTGAGGCCACCAAGGCCTGAGCAGGTGAAGCCCATGTCGGGGACCTGTCCCTTTGGTGGCCCAAGGAAGGCAGGGCTTCAGCTCTCTGTCTCCAGCAGGGTGTGGCTCAAGACAAGAGCAGATGCTCCTGCCAGAGCCTGGGGCCTGACCTGGGGCCCTGGGGAGGCTGTGGCTTCCGGTCAGTGCTGGGCCTGGTGCCCCCAGGAGAATGTTAGGAAGTGCCCAGGGCACTATAGGGTGTCCTTATGCTGAGCCCCTGGCCTGCCCATCGTAGATGGAGAATTGCACCCAGCCGGCCGTCATCACCAAGGACTTTTGCATGGTCTTCTATTCCCGTGACGCCAAGCTGCCGGCCTCACGTTCTATCCGCAACCTGTTTGGCAGCGGGAGCCTGCGGGCCTCAGAAAGGTGAGCCCACTTCAGCTGGGGCTGCCTGGTCTTGTTGGGAGTAGTAGTGACGGAAAGGTGGCTTGGGGGCAGTGGGGGCTGTGAGCACCTGCAGAAGACATCAACACCATATTGGGGGCTGGAGGGAGCCTGGGCCAGCCTGCAGAGGGGGTGGGGCAGGCGGAACAAGGCCCTGGATGCCCACCTGGGCCTCTTGTGGATGTCTGGGGGCCATACCTCAGACCATCTACATGATGCTTGGAAGGTGCTTGGGGGTTAGGACTCAGAATCCCAGAGGGCCCATCACATCATTCAGAGGCCACCAGTGATTTTGCCACACTGCTGGGTGGCAGGCCCTGTCAACAGGAGAGTTGCTGAGGGGCCCTAGGTGCCATCAGTACGCTGGGAACAGGAGGGCTTCGCTGTGAGGCTTTTGGTGCCTGGAGGGACTAGAGGTGCCAGATGCTGGGTTCTAGGGACACATGTGCTCATGCTGCCTGTATCACCCCCAGGCCGGGACTCAGCTGGGCCCTGTGGGGTCCTGGGCTCAGGGCACAGTCCCCTGGGCACCTCAGTGAGGCTGTCCAACCTCCCTCAGCTTGGAGGCTGCAGAGCGTCTGAATGGGACTCTCAGAACAGGGGCTGATGCCCCACACCCTGGGTTGGCCGCCTAGATCGGCATTGGGTGGGACGTTTGCCTTGTGCAGATTTGATAGTGGCTTGAGGCAGTGCCCAGGGTGCTCATGTGTCCCTGTGGTGGTGCCTGGTGCTGATGTGTCCTCCCTCTGCTTCCCACAGCAACCGTGTGACAGGCGTGTACGAGCTCAGCTTGTGCCATGTGGCCGATGCTGGCAGCCCAGGTAGGTGGCACCTGCCCTTTGGTGGGGCAGGGGCTAGGTGGCCACAGTCAAGCTGCATTTGGGGGCTGCCTTGTCTGCCAAACCAAGGGAGTGTCTGGGGTTTCTCAAGTAGCCCTCAAATGGAGGACGGAAGGTGAGAGTGTGTGTCTAGGCTGGGGCTTTGTGGGAGAGAGTCAGGCCTGCCAGATCGCTTGCCACTCAGGTCACCAACTTCCCCTGGCCTAGGCTGGCGTGGCTCTGTGGGCCCTGAGGACAGGGGAAGCTGGTCTTTGCCCTGGAGGAGAGGGAGCAACTGGGCCTCTCTGTGGGTGGCATTGCAGCCATCAGGGTTGGATGGGGATGGAGTGTCTGTCATCTGTCCAGGGATGCAGCGCCGGCGCCGGCGGGTGCTGGACACATCTGTGGCCTACGTCCGGGGTGAGGAGAACCTAGCAGGCTGGAGGCCCCGGAGCGACAGCCTCATCCTGGACCACCAGTGGGAACTGGAGAAGCTGAGCCTGCTGCAAGAGGTGAGGGGGCCCAGGCAAGGCCCACAGGGCTGCAGCCACCATGGAGTGAAAGCCGCTGAGGGGCCGCTGTCATGGAGTCACAGGCCACCTGCAGGACAGAGCATGTGACATTCACGCTGCTCACAACAAGGCTTCATGCACATAGCAAAAACAAAGCCCCTGGCTCGGCTCCTGTAGCTCAGCAGTTAGAGCGCCAGCCACATACACCTAGGCAGGCGGGTTCGAACCTGGCCCGGGCCTGCCAAACAACAACTGCAACAAAAAAATAGCCAAGCATTGTGGCAGGCACCTGTAGTGCCAGCTACTTGGGAGGCTAAAGCAAGAGACTCGCTTGAGCCCAAGAGTTTGAGGTTGGTATGAGCTGTGACACCACGACTCTCTACCAAGGGCGACATATTGAGACCTTGTTTCAAAAAAAAAAAGCCCCCTTAGAACAGAAGGTGTGTTCTGGGTTTCACGAGGAGAGCATCAGGCCTGCAGATGAGGAGGGGCCCCCTGGGAAGGAAGTTGCGCTGATTAGGGTGGGCCAATACTTGGCTGCTGGTGCTGACTGTTGAGCAGGGTGTGCATATGAGAAGTGGGAAGGCGGAGGCCGTGCCCACCCCTCAGCCTTTGCTAAGGCCACCAGTGCTGCAGAGCATGCCCTGAATGTTCATGTCCATTTGCTCACCCTGGGGCCTGCAGGCTACAGCCACGAGGCTGTGGATGGAGGGAGGCCGCTTGTTTGCTGTCTGCAAAGGCTGCAGGACTTGGGTGGGGGCTCTGAATGCTGTTAGCCCCATGGCCCTGGAGTTCATATACTGAGACCATCAGCCCCAGTCCAGGGGAGGTATGGGCTCTTCTATGTCTGCCCAGAGGGTTCTGCTGCTCCATGGGGCTGGCCCAGCCCCCTTGGGGTGCAGCAGATGGAACTCTTTGCTTCTCTGAAGGTGGAGAAGACTAGGCACTACCTACTCCTGCGGGAGAAACTCGAGACCACCCAACGGCCGGTGCCAGAAGCCCTGTCCCCGGTGTCTAGCGAGGACTCTGAGTCCCATGGCTCATCCAGCGCCTCCTCCCCACTCTCAGCTGAGGGCCGGCCATCGCTCCTGGAGGCACCCAACGAGAGGCAGCGGGAGCTGGCCGTCAAGGCAGGTTGAGCTGGTGGGCAGTCCAGCTTGCCCCCGACCCCTCAAGGGCCTGCATCATTTCTGGGCAGCACCAGTGACCCAGCATTGCCTGAGGTAGCTCCAGTCAGAGCTGACAGGAGCTGGGAGTAGGACGGTCCCGATCCCTCTCCCACCTCACCCACACTAGGGGTTTGGTGCCTTTTCCAGGCCTCCTCCAGATACCTACCTGTCCCCTCTCACACGCCTGCCCTCTGGGGCACTCACTACATCTGGAGGTGGTTTCTCGGCTGCACAGCTGTGGGCTGCACTGCCCAGAGGGTCCCATCACCTTACCTGGGTGGGTTTGTGTGCTGCCTCTCTGACCAGTGGGCTTGGCCTCGACCTAGCATGCCTGGGAGAGGGGCGGGCGGAGGAACCTCTCTGTGCCAGGACAGGGAGGTGTCCCAGAGGCCTGGCTCCTGACCTCCACGTGTCTACTATCTACAGTGCCTGCGCCTCCTCACACACACGTTCAACAGAGAGTACACCCACAGTCACGTCTGCGTCAGCGCCAGCGAGAGCAAGGTGGGTGGGAGGCACTGTCCAGGCTGCCCTGTGGGGCTCAGCCCCCGGGGGAGTTACTCCCAGAGGAAAAGGCTATTTCACTAGGGACACATGTCTCTCTGTCCGGAGGAGACCACATAGCTAGCGAGTGGCTGCTCTGGGGCTGTGGTGGGTAGGGGAGGTCTGCCCAGGCCCTCGTGGGCTCCCACTCTCTTCCCGCCTTACCCTGTCTGGCCAGCCCTCAGCTGCCTCTGTCTAAGACTGGTCATGGCCTCCTCTGGCTGCTCTCAGCCCTGGCAGTTGATCCCCATCCTGTAGTCCCCAGAAGCTGCCTCTGCATCGCGTTGGGCCCCGAGGTCCCACTCTGGCCATGGTCTTCCATGCCAGCCCCCATGGACACCCCTAGTGCTAGCCCCACAGGGCATTGGTAGCAGGTGGAGCAGCTCAGGGAAGCTCAGAGCTCCAGCCCAGCCCCTGAGGAGACAGCAGGCCCACCTCCCCAGCCAGGGCAGAGCCTGAAGTCCTGGGAGAGGCCAGCCAGGGAAGTGTGGGGCGGCAGTGGGCAGGAGGTCTTGAGGTGGCCTCTTAGCTGTGGCTGTGGGAATGGGGGTAAGGGTGCCCCAAACAGAAGGCAGAGCGTAAGCAAGGGTCCAGGACCCAGCCACTGCAGGGGGCCCCACCGGGGACAGGAGAACATCCTCCTTTCCTGTGTCCCCCACAAAAGGTCTTCTCTCCTACACAGCTCTCTGAGATGTCTGTCACCCTGCTGCGGGACCCGTCTATGTCCCCTCTAGGGGCAGCCACGCTCACCCCCTCCTCCACCTGCCCCTCTCTGGTCGAAGGGCGGTACGGGGCTGTTGACCTGAGGTGAGTACACTGGGCTCCTGGAGAAGGTTCCGGCAAGAACTGGCAATGATGGTGGCTGTGACTTAGGGCACAGAGTGGAGGAAGCAGGTCACACACACATTTAGGGAAGAGCCTTCAGGGGTGGGTCTGGTGTCCCTCTCCAGAGCACACCTGTCCCCACCCTCAGGAGGAAGAAGGCCTCCTACCCTCTGGCCCACAAGTCCCAGGCGCCTGGTGGGTGCCCACAGGCCCACATCTCCCTGTACTCCAACGATGCCTGTAGACACTGTGTTCTCCGGTTTAATTGTGGAGACAGTGCTGCATCTGCTTCGGTGGGGGGAGGCAGAAGAGCCCCTGGGAGGAGCGTGTGTCCCCTGTAAGCTGGACACACCCCTCCCATGGGCCCCAGGTCGCTTGGGAGCCCTCCCTGCTCTGCCCAACATGTCCTAGAATCGGGCAGATGCTGGGCTGTCCTGGTGGGTGGACCCGTAGCTATGGGCACAGGTGGGCAGACTCCAAAAGGCTGCCCCCCAGAGTGGCTGTGGGGCATGAAGCCCAGCCGGGGCCTGGAAAGATGCAGTAGCTTCTCGCTGCTTCCCAGGAACCCACAGCCCTCCTCCCGACCGACCAGCCCAGAGCCTGAGCCACTGCTAGAGGCCGACTCCAAGAAGACTCCCTCCCTCGTCCGGTTGACGGAGGCTGATAAGGAGCCACAGCGCCTGCTGGTCCCCGACATCCAGGAGATCCGGGTCAGGTATGTGGGCCCTGCCCTCAACAGGAGCACCAGGCCAGCTCTGTGCCAGGGAGGGACGGGCAGCCCTCTCTGACCTCCACAGTATGAGGACTGGCAGGCTGCCCCTGACCTGTGTACAGGAGGTGGCTCTGTACTGGGGTCAGATGGCCCCCATGACTTACCTGCAGGGGGCAGCCATGTACTGGGGTCAGGCAGGCCCGATGGCCCCTATGCCAGGGCTGAGAATGAACACAGGGAAAGGGCAGTTGAGTAGGTCAGAGCCAGGTCCAGGCAGGGACCTAGTGGTCATGGGGCTTGGTGTGACAGCTCTAGTGCAACTTCAGCTTTTTCTTAGGCCCAGAGATGTGGGGTTGGTGGCACTGGTCTCAGGCCTCCCAGATTGGGGCTTCGCCAGCTGCCCTTTCTGGCCACGAGGCGGCGAGTGCCGTGGGCTGTCCCAGGTGGTGGACAGTGACACTCCTGTTGGCTGCCTGCTGATTGTGCGGTGTCTGCCCCCAGCCCCATCGTCTCCAAGAAGGGGTACCTGCACTTCCTGGAGCCGCACACGGCAGGCTGGGCCAGGCGCTTTGTGGTGGTGCGGCGCCCCTACGCCTACATGTACAACAGCGACAAGGACGCTGTGGAGCGCTTTGTGCTCAACCTGGCCACCGCACAGGTGGAGTACAGCGAGGACCAGCAGGCCATGCTCAAGGTGCGACAAGCGCTGCCTCCTCTGCCCCGGGAGGCTGGCCTGGGGGACTTAGCCTCACAGATCTCCTGCCTCTGCCCAGGGCCTCTCTGCCCTGCCCTCCCCCCGACCCCCACCGTCCTAGGGACACTAGTGGGTGGGGTCCGTGGACTGTTCTTCTGAACCATGGCCAATGGCACAGCTGCCTCCTCCCTGACTCCCCACGGTGGGTGGAAGGAGCTGCAAGGAGCCCTCCTGCCTCTTTACCTGGCTCCTCTTGAGGCTGGCTGTGGCCCTGGACTAGAGCCCAGACTCCAGCCAGCCAGCTGAGGGAAGAAGGTTCTTCATGCCATCTGGAGGCAACCATAGTGCCCACTAAAAGATTTTGATTCCCTCTGGTGGGGCTAGGCACGGTGCCACCCACATTAACCACACCTGGGGCAGGGGCCTGAGAGGGGGAGCTGGGACCCTGGGACTAGCAACTCAGCCAGGGTCCCAGTGTGTGTGAGGGGGGTACTGGCTACAGAGGCTTCCAGAAAGGGAGTCATAGCCCTGGGTGGGGGTAGGGCTGGCTGAGAAGCCTTTCCCACTCCAAATTACCTGCATATCATATTAACTAAGAGTTTCTGTGAGTCCCAGTGGGCAGGGGCCTGTGCTGCTGTCCTGGTGGCCTGGCGCTGTCTCACCGCAGCCTCCCTTTGCAGACACCTAACACATTCGCAGTGTGCACGGAGCACCGTGGCATCCTGCTACAGGCCAACAGCGACAAGGACATGCATGACTGGCTGTATGCCTTCAACCCCCTCCTGGCGGGGACCATACGGTACGGGGCCTTGGCTGTGGGGCCGCCGCGCTTGCAGGGTCCTGACATCCTTCCGGTGTTAATGCTTGGTCCAGTGTTGTAGCTGCTCGTGAAGTGATAAGTCTCAGATGGACATTCCAAGTTTGCGTTGGAGCCGGGTAGTCCTTGACACAGGGAGACTGCACAGGCAGGCTTGGGAGGGCCCAGTCCTAGTCCTGGAATAAGAAACAGAGATTAATTACCTCCCTCTAGGTGGTGAGGGGGCCAGAGGGGACACAGGATGGCTGTGGTGGGCCCCTCTCATGGCTGACTGTCCGTGGGGGGGAAGGGGGCTGCGGCTCTGACCACGCCTTTTCTCCTGACTCTCCACAGGTCCAAGCTGTCCCGAAGGAGGTCTGCCCAGATGAGGGTCTGAGCTGGATCCTCCATCCCCTGGACGGCCAGCAGACCTGGCCCCGCCCCTCGTCCCTCCTCGTCCTGTCATCTGCCTCTCAGCCCTTCTCCACCAGACAGCTCACGGCCACGTCTCCCCCCTGGGGACATCTGTGCTGGGCCCAGGGACCTGCACCACATGATCAGTTGTATTCCTCGCAGAGGCTGTGTGAGGCGTCATTTCTTTCAAGACGTGCGCTGGATGGGAAGAGCTGGGAAACGCTGGGAAGGCCAGAGGGCACAGGTCATGGGGGTTATCGCTGCCGTTCTAATATTTTTTTAAGCATAGACAGACTATAATTAATTAATTAATATACATTAGTTAGTGACATTGAAACGGTCCACTCACAAATTAACTGTAAGACCATGTTCTATTTATAAGTATTTATTTCTAATGGCTCCACATAGACTTGTAAGATTTGGAGGGAACCCTCTCCCTGCCCCATTTGTGCCCTCATGCGTCCCCCAAGCCTCTTGGCATAGACAACAGGAGCAGCTGCCTTTGAAGACCCTGGTGAGGGAGTGACTGGTTGGCACACAGGAGGCCCCTGCCCAGGCCCTCGGCCTCCCCAGGTGCATGGGAAGGCCCTCAACCCGGGGCATGGGGGTCCGAGCCGATGGGAGATGGTAAGAGTTATGTTTGGTAGGAGGTGGAATCTGTCTATCTCTAGGGAAGCCACCCGAGATGCGGCTCTCAGAGCAATTCCCACAGCTTTTCCTGCACTGAGGCCTGTCCTGGGCAGGCACCGGAGGGAGAGGGGTCAGGACCCCAGCTGGGCAGTGCAGGCTTATCTACTGTCAGGGAAGATGGTTCTGTATAGGAACAGGGTTGGCAGGGAAGGTCGTAATTCAGGGTGACAGCCTGGGTGCCGAGGGGCTCGGGGTACAGCCTCTCAGCTATAGTGAGAAATGGAGTGAGCTCAGCGTAGCTCCCGGGGAGAAATCCTGTGGTTAACATGTTTCTCACAAAGACACTCTTCCCTTGGTTCCAAGGGGACAGAGTTTCTGTGAGTCCCAGTGAGAAAGTTCTGGGTGAGTGGGGGTGTGTCCCGGTTAGGCAAGTTAGGGCAGCCAGTGAGGGGCTGATCGTCCTCAAGAAGCTCTTCCCTTCCACATCTGGAGGCGTCCCCTGTCCTGTTCTGTTCTGTCCTCTTTGCAGAGCTCGATGACTGATGGGGGGAGATGGCGTCAAGCTGAGAGTCTGGTCATAGGTCTGGTCTGGAGCCCCATTTGGTCTCTGTAGCTCAAGGAAAAACAGTAACCAAGCAACAAAACCACCTCCCACCATAGCCCAGAAGAGCAGGTGACAGTCTGGGTCTGGTTCTGAGACCCCCACCCGTGCAGGGTAGACCCGTGTAGCACTGATGTAACAGCTAGGCTCCTCAGTTCATGCCAAGTGGGAAGGTTCCAGTGTAAGGGGACTTTCTTTGGGAAAGTTGCTCAGGCCCTTTACTTTCACCTCAGACAGTGGCATGAAGGACAAGCAGGCTGGAGCCCCTACTGGCCTCTGTCTCACCTGCCAGCCAGGATGGGCCTGGCTGGAGGGTAAGGCTGAGCTTGCCATTTTCTAGCTGGACTCAGGTGTGGTGTGTCAGAGGCCACCTTTGCCCACAGCCGCCCTTGTCCCCTGGAGCTGGAAGGATGGCCCTCCCAGGTTCTCATGGAGGACCTGTAGGTGAGAGGCAGTTCTGGGAAACCACACCTGTGAAGTGCAGGACGCATAGCTTTCTTTGTAGATCTCCCAGGTTAGGGATTCACACCCTAAATGGAAATTAAATCTTGCCCCAAAGCAGGGGGCCTGCTTCCCAAACAGGTGACCTTGTGGTGTGCCTGAAACACAGAGTTGCAGTGACACAGCAGTGTCTTGGACAAGCACCTGCTGTGGTGGTCAGGACCGCCTCTCGGCAGGGAAGACAGGTGGGATGGAGTGAGTCGTTCTGAGATGTGTGGGACCTGAGAGGAGGCAGAGAGTAGGTGCAGGCCCAGCCACAGCCCATCAGGTCAGCCAGCCTGAGCTGTGGCCTTAGAAGGGTCTGAGGCCTCCTACCAAGTCACAGGAGTCTGAGGCCAGCCAGCCTGCAGGGCACCTGTAGCTTGTGGGGGGCCAAGGGAAGGGGCCTAGGAATCACTCTAAATTCAGAAGCCTCCACTGCCATGGAGGCTTCTGGTGCCAGGGTGGGTGACAGTCACCCCCTCCCCTTGGACCTGCTCTTGGGGGGAGGTCCGAAGAATGTATCCAGAACCCAAAGTTGGTAGTGAGAGAAACCTGTCAATGAGTTAGGAGACCTGGTTTCTTTAAATGCCCCCTGCTCCAAATTACCTACGTATCATATTAACTAAGGACAATTCATCAAACTCACTGGGACGCAACATCAGATCTGTGACGCTGAGGGCTGGTCTGGAGGGTGCTCACTCCTGGGGTGCAGGCAGCAGTATCAGGCCCAGCTGTGGCTGCCATTCCCACTAAGTGCAGAAGGCAGGAACATTTGGAAAGCCGTCTCTCTCCAACAGTTTTGTTTTAATGCTTGATGCTGCCCAGGTGGTGGCCGTCCTGCAGAGGATGAGCTGCTTCCACTGTGGCCCTCAAGAGAAGGGGATGGCGGGCTCCAGGCAGGCCCATTCTCCAGCTCTGGTGAGACCCAGTGGGTGCTTGGGGGTGGTCAGTCGCAGGCTCCCACTCAGAATAGTCGCTCAGGAGATGCCCGCATTGGGCTTACACCATGCAGGCACTCGCACACGTGCACACCCCAGGACGGCTGTGGTGAAGTGGCCTTCCCTATGAGTCCTGGCCCTGGCGTTCAGGGACCTCAGGGTCCCTGGAAGCAGCTAATGTTACAGGTGTGTGCCACGTTGCAGCGCTGGTCCCTTGCCAGCTTCACCTGGTGGGGGGACCCCAGAAAGCACACTCCCTTACCCCTGGGGCTGGGGCCGCACTGTCCTCCAAAGGATAGCAGCTGTGGCCAGCCTGAGGTTCTTCCAGGACCTGTGTCCCTGTAGCTAGCCTGTCCCCAGGTCCCCCTGTGGCTTGGAGGCAGCATCCGTGGCTTTGTACATATGTGACTGCTGTGGCAACCCCAGACCCTGTGTCATGACCACCATCCCCACGTGGCGACCCAGCCCTGATGTCTCACACCGGAGTGTTAGCTATAGGCATCTATGTGTTTGTGTGCATTTACAGCTCTGTCCTATTAAGAAATAAATGTGCTCTTACAAAGCTCATGCCTGCAGGCTCAGTGGTGGCTTCAATTGGGCCTCTGGTCTGATGGGTGGGACTGAGGTGTGGCCACACGTGCATTGCTTGGCACGTGGAGTGTCAGCGCTCTGCTCCCCAGTGCCAAGGGCGGCTCTCAGGGTGGGAGGTGGCTGGAGTGCTCTGGGGATGAGCGGTGCTGGCCCTGGAGCACCCCTCTGCTCTTGAAGGGACTTTTCCCTGCAGAGCTCCAGCGCATGGGGACTGTACCTGGCCCTGAATAACAGGCCATTGCATGGGGGACCCTGCCTTGCCCAAGGCCGTGACGGGAGTTCGGGGGCCACTAGAGCAGGCCATTGATAGCTAATGGAAAGATAGGTTGACAGCCCATGTACTTGGGGGGCTCTGGGCAGGGCCTCTAGTCCTCAGGAGCCCCCAGGCCACCTCCAGGATATCCAGGGACAGAGTGTGGCCTGCTCTGGGGGCAAAGGCCCTCAGAGGGCCCGAAAGGTAGACCCTGTTAGCTAGGACATGGCTTCAGGGCCACATGTGGTACACCCTCTGGCTACAAGTGGGGCTGTGGGGGTGGGGTGGGTTCCTCAGACCAGAGCGCAGGCCTAGGTGGGGTCCTGGGATGCACACCTGCCAGGTCTAGGTAGTGGGTAGTAAGGAGAGGGAAGGCGGCAGGGCTGACCTGCCTCTGCATCCTGAGCTGTGGACACTACTGCCCTGATTTACTTGGTTTTAGCCAGCCAGTGGGGTCACCCAGTGGGATGGGGGGTATAGCAGGATGCTGTCCAGGTGCTCCCATGGCTAGGGTTCAGCAGACATGTGGTGCCTCAGGGCAGCCACACTGTGGCTTGTGCCAGACCCAGGCTGGGAAGCCCACTTGACGGTCAAGCACAGGCTGGGTGGGATGGACCAGGGCCAGAGAGAGGGCTCTGGAACCACCTCAGGGTCAGGGTCTCAGTTCCAGCACTTGCTGCTCAGGGAGCTGCCCCAGTCACTGGCCACAGGTCCAGAATCCTGCTCACAGCCAACACCCAGGGGCCTGCCCCAGGTCAGCTGCATGAGGGCATCAAGAGGGGCAGGAAGCTGGGGACAGAAGGGAGCTAGGTGCATCCCAGGCTACCTCTCCCTAAGGGTGGGATTGGGGACGTCCCTGGCTGCTTCCCCAGGACCTGCTTGGACAGGGGTGGACTCTGTCCCCAAGGCTGGGGTGTGTCCCCAGGATCTTTTGCCTTCTGTGTCCTAGGGACTGGGGACTAGGACACTTGTGTGTCCTGTGTCTTAGGGACTAAAGAAAGCTTTAGTTTAAACCCCAAAGGCCACAAAAGGATCCCCTCCAGAGCAGTGGAGTTAAGTGAGTCTGTCCCTGAGTTAGCTGCACAGCCAGCCCCTATTGGCTGGGAGCAGAAGGGGCTGATGGCTCCCAGCCTGACAACCACTGGCCAGACGCTGCGAGGAGGCACCCGCTTGGATGGGAAGACCAGACCAGCCAGGGAGGGGCCAGGCCCTGCCCAGGGGACAGAAGTGGTCCAGGCTCTGGGATCTGACCACTGGAGCCCAGCACCACATACCACACCTTAGCTCACACTCCTGGTTCTGCTCCCTGGTCCCCAGTGCCGTCTGGAAGGAAAGAACCTTGTCTTCTGTGGGGACCCAAGAGCCAGGTGGAGCATACAGGCAGTGACAGCTTCCTTAAAACTGGAATGTAAGCTCACCTTTACATTTTATCATTTCCATGTATTATGTTAAAAAAAAAAACAAAACCTTATACTGCACTTAAGCTTTTTGCAAATGCTAACTCATTTATTCCTGCTCACAACCCCTAAGGAAGCTGGTAGCATTGTTCCTGGTCACTGAACTCTGGCTTGACTTATTTCTTGCTCTTTTATTTTAAAAAGAATTATAAGTAATTTGAATTCATCATAGGGAAATTAGAAAATCCAGTGAATAAAAGTGGGGTTTTCCTCTTTATTTATTTTGCTTTTCTTATAAATAAGCATACATGTTCAATAAAAGCAGCTTATGTGTATATAACCTTTACTTTTTCCTCAAAATTAAACAACACATTTTTGTCAACCAATACGAACATAAAGCACTTTACAGCCTCTGTAATGTATCACTACATGAACATACCATAAAGTTAATTTTCAACTTTTCAGTACAGTACACAATAGTGCAACACTCCCTTACACACAACACTGTGCCTTTTTCCCAGCTGGAGCTGCTGTGTAGAAGTTTGTCTGTACACACATCGATACACGTGTCTAGCACGTGGCTTCTGAAACCCAGTGCCTCTGTACCCAGATGTTGGCAGCAGTCTCTAGACTTCTCTAGTTGACAGGTAATATATGGTACCTCATTGTATTTCAATTTTCATTTATTACTATTGCTGAATTTTTTCATGTTTGAATGTTTTTGTTTTGTGACTTGCCTCTTGTCGTATTTTTTTTCTTAATTCAAAGTCATTTACATGTGTATTAAAGATCTCATTCCTTTGTTATATTTTTCATTTCCTAATTCTAAAATTTATCTTTCAGTTTGGGTTACATTTTATTTTGCCTTATAAAATCACAATTTTTTTTTTTTTTTTTAGAACAGAGTCTCACTTTATCGCCCTTGGTAGAGTGCTGTGGCGTCACACAGCTCACAGCAACCTCCAACTCCTGGGCTCAGGTGATTCTCTTGCCTCAGCCTCCCGAGTAGCTGGGAGCACAGAATGGCCAGAGTGCCTGGCCATTTCTTTGTTGCAGTTTGGCAGAGGCCGGGTTTGAACCCGCCACCCTTGGTACATGGGGCCGGCGCCCTACCCACTGAGCCATAGGCACCACCCCACGCTTAATGTTTTTTAACAGTTGAGTATGCCAGTCTTTTTTTAGGATTTCAAACCTTGGGCAGAGTGAAGAAAAGAGCTGGCACAGCAGATGGTGATAGCTCCTCTCAAAAGGTCTGAGGCAAGGCTGCTCCTCAGATGGCACCTGGGAACTTGGTACTTGACCTGCCCCTAAATGATGATGAGCGTTTACTGTACCCAGACCATGCAAATAATGGAGTTCATATTGAGCTCTCCTGAGGGTCTGGGTAGGACACGCCCCGAGACCAGCCAACACACAAACCCTCGGGCGGTAAGCTTTCCTGGAAGACAGCTCTTCATAAGGTTCTCACACATGGTTGCTCCTTTGTGACTGTAGGGAGAGAAAGCTTGTGGCTGGTTTCCTTTCAGACCTCACTCATGTACCTGTTCCACCTTTTCCGAGAGTAGATTTTGTGTGTGTCTTTCCACTACAGCAAATCTCAGCCATGAGCACAGCCCTGTGCTGGTGCCTGTGTGTTCTGCTCTGAAGCTGGAGGTGGGCATGAGGACCTATGACACCGGGGTATCCTTAGAAATCCCTTTTCCATTACTCCATCCATTTGTTTATTTCTAACAATAATTTCATTTATAGAATTGAGTTATTAATTTATCTAGCATATGTTTTGGTTCACACAGGGCAAAGTGAAGCGGTGTGACTGGCCTATGTATTTTACTTTGAAAAAAGCCATCCTTTCCCATGAGTGGAGGTGTCATTTTATTGCACAGTAAATAAGCTACATGTAGTGGATCTATTTCTATTTATTTATTTATTTTTGAGACAGAGTCTCAAGCTGTCACCCTGGATAGAGTGCCGTGGCATCACAGCTCACAGCAACCTCCAATTCCTGGGCTCAAGCGAGTCTTCTGCCTCCGCCTCCCAAGTAGCTGGGACTACAGGCGCCCGCCACAACGCC
>CAUYRH010130915.1:0-62358 GCA_963574655.1 Perodicticus potto | reverse complement strand
AGGCTCCCATCTGCAACTCTCACCTCCCACAAGCCCCTCAGGAAGGCTCCCATCTGCAACTCTCACCTCCCACATGGTCCCCGGGAAGGCTCACATCTGCAACTGTCACCTCCCACAGGGTCCCCAGGAAGGCTCACATCTGCAACTCTCACTTCCCACAGTGTCCCCGGGAAGGCTCCCATCTGCAACTCTCACTTCCCACAGTGTCCCCGGGAAGGCTCCCATCTGCAACTCTCACCTCCCACAAGGTCCCCAGGAAGGCTCACATCTGCAACTCTGTCCTCCCACAGGGTCCCCAGGAAGGCTCACATCTGCAACTCTCACCTCCCACAAGGTCCCCAGGAAGGCTCACATCTGCAACTCTGTCCTCCCACAGGGTCCCCAGGAAGGCTCACATCTGCAACTCTCACTTCCCACAGTGTCCCCAGGAAGGCTCCCATCTGCAACCTTCACTTCCCCACTACCAGGAGGGAGATTCAAGGCTGAACAGAGGCCACCCAGTTATTTTCACATCTTGACAAAAATGTTGAAAATTACAGAAAGAGATAGGTGCTTTGTTGTTGGCATATAACTATTTGAAAATTACTGATATATTTTTGAAAACTCAAGCCAGACTGAGTATTTCCTTTTGGAGTCTCACAATTTGTGTTTTTAATCTATAGACCTGGCTTTTGACCCAAATACCTGGAGTATGCCACCCCTTCTAACAGTTTAAATGGAAATCTCTCTCTCCTAAGTAGGTAATTTGTCAGCTGAAGGTTAATGATAGCAAAATACTAATGATCAAATAGCAATTAAATGTACTGTGCTTTTAAAGCCAACTCCCTGTAGAACTGCTGCTGTGGCCTCATGCTGCAGGAAGCCTCATCTGTGAATCAAAGGCGGGGAGACCTTCCTTCTCAGTCGCCACAGGTTTGTCTTCGATATTTCTCTATTTCATTTCACAAGTTTCATAAATCATTTAGCAGCTGCAATTGTTGTCAAAATGTTTTGGTTTCAAATATAAATATTTATAACTATTGTTTTGTTTTCAAAAACAAAAAAGGAGAAGTATGTTGAAAACAGCATCTAGACTGGCCAATGATGTTTTCAAGTTAGCTGGAAATGCAACTGAGCAAATATTGGCTCAGTGCCAGTAGGTCAGTGGGCAGGGCACCAGCCACATATACTGAGGGTGGCGGGTTCAAATCCAGCCCTGGCCAAACTGCAACAAAAAAAATAGCTGGGCATCGTGGCGGGCACCTGTAGTCCCAGCTACTTGGGAGGCTGAGGCAAGAGAATCGCTTAAGCCCAAGAGTTTGAGGTTGTTGCAACCTGTGACGCCACAGCATTCTACCAAGGATGACATAGTGAGACTTTGTCTCAAAAAAAAAAAAAAAAGTTAGCTAGAAACAGCCAGGATCCTCCCAGAGGCCTCCCCCCAGCTTCTCTCTTGAGAGTGACATGGCCTTTATGGATGGCATGCATCAGGTTACAAGCTAGAGTGCCAATTCAACTTTAAGGATTCCTAACCCTAACTAAATTGGATGGACTCAGTCCAGACCTGGCTGTGCCCTGAATAAGTGGTTTTCATTCCAAATGAGAGGCACAAGCATATTTCTTTAAAACAATTGCATTTCTAAGAGCTTCAAAGGCCATTGTAATTGTTTTCATTCTGGTTTATATGAGGAGACATGATTTATACAGGAAAGACACTTAACATCCAAACAGGTTCATACTAGACTCTCCTTTCCTTTCTGCTCCTGGTGTCTCTCTTCCAGCTGGGACGCTTGTCTGAGAATGTGCCCTTGTCATCGGCAAGCTGTGATAAGGCCAAGCAGTCATGGGCCCTTGTTGTCACGGCACTTTTGCCGGCTTCATTTGAATCAATACGATAAGAAGGATTAGTTTAATCAGATCTGTCTGAGAATTTGTTTTCAAAGAGAATCCAAGATGACTTACAATGAAAGTATCTGACTTGCAATGATCATAAGAAAATGAAAACTACAGATGGGAAGGAGAGAAAGAGATGCCCATGAGCTAATAGAGTTATTGGATTTGAGCACTGAATGTTTTCCTAAGCTTCCAGAAGGCTCGCAAGGAGAATCACAATGTCATGCCCAGCGTTCATATAATCATTTCTTAATAGTAAATGTGACATAGTCTTTTGTCAGGTTCTAAGGATGAGAAAAGCACTATACCTCAACTTAACAGAGCTATTTCTTTCTTTTTTTTTTTTTTTTGCATATTCCATCTTAGTCTTTATTCTTGTGAAAATGACCTTATATTGTTCTATTCACAGTACTTATAAAATTTCATATTCTTCCTCTCTCCTCCTCAGAACCCACGTAAGCAGACAAATTTTGTCAGATGAATTTTGACTAGATGACCAAGAGGTCAAAGTCATCCCCCAGGAACGCCTGGGCTATGTTTAGTGTGTTGGTGGGGGTGAGGCAGCATGCGGCTCTTTGGTTCTGGCTGTGGTTTCTGACCTGCAAGGGTCACCAAGCCCTTTGAGGCTTATGGAAACTGGGACAATTCTCCCTAGAAAACGTGCACTCATACGATTACATTTCTTTATCATGCAATTTCAGGAAGCTGCAGAAACCACTCCTGGAGATCTCTGATAAGGAGGGAACTGCAGTGGAACCTACCAATAGCACTGAGGTTCTGACCAGAGGTAACTCCAGGCTAGCCGAAAGGCTCAACACTTTGGATGAGATGCAACAACTAGAGACTTTCTACAACTGTGGGCCTCAAATGGTTTTAGTTTTAGGACTCCTTTACACTCTTGACGAATTTTCATAACCCCCTCCCCCAAATTTTCATTTATAGGACTATTTTTATCACTATTTACCACATTAGAAATTAAAGCTGAAATTCTTAAAAAAAATGTGACTAATCCAACATAACATGAATAAATTCATTACACGTTAACATAAATGGCCTGTCTTAGTGAGATATCCTGGTGAGAAGGTGAGATCGCTTTACGTTTTTTGCGAATCTCTAATAGAACACGGCTACTAGGATAGAAGGTGGCCGGACACTTACACGTGTTCCCTCTGTTGTTCTCTTGTCCTGGCTGAAGAAAACTCAGCCTCACAATGGCACCTGGTTAGAAAAGACAGGCGCATGTCAGTAATCTTTTTCCATATTTTGAATATTCCTCTTTGAAACTCGACAAGCGGTACTTCCTTAAAAATAGATTGCAAGTGCATATGTGATCTGAATTACAATGCACCTTTTCCACTTTTACCTTAAATCCACCGACATGTCTTGCTTTAAATGCTTATTTTACCCAGAAATGGTTTTAACTTCCTGGGATGGGAACCCACATAGGCGCAGTTCTGCAGCACTGCTTCCCTGGGGGTGCACACTTTGGGGGCTGCGAATCCCCCTTCTGGGCTTTGTTCCCACCCTTTAGGCAACATGTTGTCCTCTTCACCCACAGTTAGTCACCAACTAAATAAAGCATCTTAATAAAAACCAGAAAAACTTAGCCCTCATCCCATTTCCGTTATGCCCGTGTGGGAGTCCTATGGACTAAAGATGGCGGTGGCATCTAAAGATGACCTGTGGCTCAACGGAGTAGGAATCCAGCCCCATATGCCGGAGGTGGCGGGTTCAAACCCAGCCCCAGCCCCAGCCAAAAACTGCAAAGCAAAACAAAACAAAAAAAGTGTTGAGCAGGTGGAAAGCACACAGTGAGTGCCACCGCCATCTTTAGTCCATGGGACTCCCACACGGGCATAATGGAAATGGGATGAGGGCTAAGTTTTTCTGGTTTTTATTAAGATGGTGTCTTGCTATGTTGCCCAGGCTGGTCTTAGCAACACCCTGTCCCCTTATCCTCCCAAACTACTGGGATGACAGGCCTGAGACGTTGTACTGGGCCCCCAGGTGACCTATAAAAAGACTCCTTCAGGAGAGTTTTGTCTGTTAGTCTCAGAAAACCCAGTGGTGACTGACCTCATCAGATACTGGGTACTAGCCAAAGTTCCTGCCCCCAAACCTGAGCTGTTGCTACCCCACAATTCTATCCCCCAAAATCGTTCCTTCTGAACAGGGATCTTGCCCGGCCGGGAAGCCCCTGGATTTGGAGAGCTGAGGTCCTGCTGAGCCTTGTGGTGTCCTCGTTATTATTTTCTTAAAGATATTTTCACAACAAGGCCTGTGGATGATCATCTTTCCCAGAAGCTCCTGAGAGAGCCGTATGTTAGCATCGAAGTCCCGTTAATGAAAACGCCTATTGTGAGATTTGTGTGTGGATAGTGTGAGGCCCTGCCAGCCAGTGCCACACTCCTGCTCCAGGGGACAGGAGGACCAAGGCTGGGCACTTTGCACACTCAGTTCTCGATGCAGAGAGTGGAGCACAGCTGGTCTCAGAGCTGAAACACCTTTCTCGCTGAGCTCATTATCCCACTGCTTCTCCGGGAAAGAGTTACTACTTGCTACTGGCTCTTTACCTTCTGATGAACTAGTTAAGATTCATCTCCTGTACCTTCCATGCCCCTGTTATGCAACGAACTTCCCCAACGGAAACGTAGTTTGAAGTGTCTGGGGCACCTGAAGGACCAGGAGAGAGGCACCCTGTGTTGGAAGGCCGGTTGGCTTCTGCTCAGCAGCGCCCAGGCGCAGGGAAAACTTGTGTTTCTTCCAGATGGCTCCAGGCTCCGGGGACACATTTTTGGTCTCTGCCTCTGGGTCAAATGCTCCTGTAGTTTTACTGTTAATGACTCAAATTGGGGAAGGGGGAGGAGGTGATGTATTGGCAAAAAACACAAGGATAAATCCTGCTGATGTGCTTTTTCTGGAAAGATTAGGCAGCTGTCTTCCACTTCACATTCCAAGCATGTCTGGTACCTGTGCTTTCCTCGGTTCTCCAGCTCCCTGATGGGAACAAGTTGGCGGGTATGCACAGCTCCAAACACCTTAATGAGAAGAAGGCGATTGCAGGGCAGACGTTACGGTGAGCATCTGTGAGTTGTAGCGTTTAATTGAGCTACAGCTAATGTTTATTGTGTGTGGAAAGAGTAGGGGATTAATGGCTGTTTGATTGTCTTTAGATGGTTTCTTATTATCATTTCCTTTCTCTCATGGTGTTTTGGCAGAAATTACAAAGAGGATCCAAAGTGCCAGGACTAGGCATCCAAATTGTCCAAGGGTCTCTGGGTTTGCAAATGAAGCAGGATAGAAAGAGTCTGTTCTTATTATCTTCGTCAGGAATACACAGTATGAAATTTGGAGGCAGGTGGGAAAGCAGTTAGCTAATCAGTGATGGGAAAAACATCCCTCCCCTCAAAGCAAAGAAAGATGTTCCAGAAAATGTGTTACCATTTCCCAAGTGGTATCAACTTTTAATCTTATTTTCAAATATACTTATCAGAAACAGACTGGAATTGAGCTGGGGAAATGAAAATATATGAAGGATCTCTTGGACTAAACCACAAGGCTCGGGAATAGTTTTGGAGACAAAAAGATAAATTATCCTTATTATTTTTCTTGACAAAGCTGAATACAAATAAGGTCTCTATTCTCTTGGCTTCCCTGTGTTACTGTGTTTTCTGGGGTTGCAAAGTGCCATTCCTGTACTTCTGTGTCCTTGAGAAATCTCTCAATCCTTAAGCCCCCAAACAAGCTCTTCCTCTCCCCAGAGTGTCCCAAATGTGGAGGTCAGGAGGACGATTTCCATGTTTCTTTTCAGTAAGAGCATCCCACGTGTCAGGCGTTGTAACTTCCTTTTCTTAAGGAATTTGGGTGTGTGTACATGCTCCCATTCTAGACTTGAGGCTATTTCTCTATGCTACCCACCTGTGCTCACAGCTGCAAAGAAGGAATTCCCGTGTTCTTGGCAGGCAATGTTCAGAGAGTTACCTTTGGAAGAACTCTGTGGAAAACATGTAAACAGGGCGGCGCCTGTGGCTCATCGAGTAGGGCGCCGGCCCCATATACCGAGGGTAGTGGGTTCAAACCCGGCCCCAGCCAAACTGCATCAAAAAATAGGTGTTGTGGTGGGCGCCTGTAGTCCCAGCTACTCTGGAGGCTGAGGCAAGAGAATCACCTAAGCCCAGGAGCCGGAGGTTGCTGTCAGCTGTGACTGCACAGCACTCTACCGAGGGTGATAAAATGAGACTCTGTCTCTACAAAAAAAACAAAAAAAACAGACATGGGGTGCAGGCAGTTCTTCTTTCCAGGTGAACGATGCCCTGTAAGGAATATGCCGAGGTGAACAGACCAGGGCAGCGTTTGAAGGCCTTATTGATGTCAGCACCCTCCTCTCATAAGCGGCGGGTGGTTGGGCTGCAGCCGCACCCTGGCAGCCCTAACCCAGCCCTTCAGCCCACGACGTTTCTCCTGCAGGTGTTGCCTGCTGTACAAGAGTAGAGAGAGAGCGTGCCTCCAGGCCAGGTGATGCCTCTCAGTGTCACCTCAATCACAGGATGCTCAAACAAAAAGAACACACAAACAATAAACCAAGAGAAATAAAAGCCGTTAGGAGAAAGTGCCTTCGGTCAGAGTATATATATTTTCCTTTTGTTTCAGCTGGCAACTTTCTTAAAGGAACCTGAACAGAGGAACGTGCTGAAAAAGACACATGTGACTGAAATTGCTATTATCTTCAGGATGCCCCTGGATTGCACATGGGATAATGAATTAAATGAAGTAGAAACCATGGCCTGAACTGGAAATGTGCTTTGTGCCTAATGTAATTAATCTCTATTGAAACAGCAAAGCCATTTAATTTGTGTTGCATGAATAATGAAATGAAGGGGGCACGTATGAATTAACTTCTTAACCAGCAGAGAAGATGCAAACTCCAGGCTTTTAAATTGCCTGGGATCTCCCTGACGACTCCTTAGCCTTGTGTTTATCAGCTGAAGCTCCTTTCTCTCACTGGTGGGGCAAAGATTGATCTTGCTCTTAAACCATTTCGAGTTAATCTGGATGTCTTGAAAATCTACCTCACAAGGACACTTGAGGACGGTGTTCTTCGTCGAGAAAGCTGCTAGCTGCCTAGTCTTTTCTACAAAGTGGTTGTCTCCTTTCAAGATTTTCCTCCTCTTGGCTTTTGGAGAGGACAGTCGTAGAGTACTCCTGTAGCTATTTTCAAATTGCTTTGGGCCTCTGAGACCACCGTGATCCCTTGACAGTCCTGGTAGGCACATTAGCCTCAAGAGAGCCACAGAGCCGGGAAGGCCTCAATGCCCTGGTGGCTCATGCAATTATGAAAACTCACCCCACCCCCTTAAGTTCCTTTCAAATTTAACACAGTTTTACTCGACTTAGTAACAGCACATGATTACTATACCCTTGAAAAAATGCAGATTAGAACTATGCAAATCCACTTCTGCATGGATTTCCTTCACTTCTGCCACCCAAGACAGCAAACCAATCCCCACCCGGCCTCTTCTTTCTTTTCTGCCGGCTCGGTGCATCCGCAGGGCCCATGTGATGACCCTCACACTCAGTCATAGGAAATGCCTTGTCTCTTCCTTACAGGTCCTTAATAACGTTTTCTTTTCTCTTGCTTTGCTTTATTGTAAGAATACAGTCCATGGTGCGTAGAACATACAAAATACACGCTTATCAGCTCTCTACATTATTGGTCAGGCTTCTGGTCTACAGTAGGCTTTCAGCACTTAAGATTTTGGGGAGCCAAAATCCACGTGCTGATTTTCGCTTGCATAGGGGGTCAGTGCCCCTCGCTCTCAAGTTGTTCAAGCGTCACCTGTAAATAAAAGCTGAGCGGCGCAGTGTCCCTCCACTGGGCTCCCCCGCTGGCCTTCCCGCTCC
This sequence comes from Perodicticus potto, assembly GCA_963574655.1. NCBI lineage: Eukaryota > Metazoa > Chordata > Mammalia > Primates > Lorisidae > Perodicticus > Perodicticus potto. Next base: position 54,585 of record CAUYRH010130915.1, on the reverse strand, counting down.
TACCACCATGTTTCAGGCACCAGCCTCAGCGTGTCCTGGGGCCAAATATTCAGGCAGAAGTGGGAGGGTGAGGAATAATATTTTTGAGGAACGAATAAGAATTTTCTGGGATAGTTCAATCTAAATTCCTATTTAGAACTTTAGGGAAAGGGTTATCTGAAAGGCGACTGTTAATGTCTGAAACTTTTATAGAAGTGCGTCGTTTCGGGTAACCTGTGTTTCTTTCTGCCGGCGGCCACGTCCTGTGTCATCTTTCCTCCTGTCGTCACTGGAACAAGTCCACTACTCAGTGCTGAGTCAGTGAGCCGGACAGATCTCTGCCAACCACGGCTTAGGAAAAATATGATCTAAAGGTAGAAGTGCCAGAGGCCGAAGGCAGGAAGAGAAGGGAAAGGAAAGGGAGCTCGTGACTACGAACACGAGTGAAAGTGCTGTCCACCACGGTTAGCACAAGTCATTGAACGGTTTGAACTAAATGGAAAGAGCAAACTTTGAAGGTGTCGCCTGCCACCATTATAGTCAGAAATCTACATTGAGCTGACAAAGATTTCTTTGCTCAGCCAAAGTTTTGGCCAAACTTTAGTCAGATTTCTGAACCTTCTCTTAGGCTTATCTGTGAGCTTCCTTATAAAATCCAGTTTTGGCAAAAGAACCCGGCTAAGTTGGTTTAGTCAGAGCTCACATGGTACCTCGTCCCTGGTGTCTGGGCAGGGTCCTCATCCTTCCCTCTGTCCACGTGGTGTCTGACCACCCCGGCTTGTCTTCAGCAAGAATCCTGTCCGGTTGGGTCAGCTGGAATCTTCCGGACCCCTCACCACGCTCTTTGGACATTAATTCCCACTTGACTGTGCCGTGTTCAGAGTTGAGCCCAGTGTCTCCCCCACAAAGATCTCATTTTAGTGGCCCCTATTCCTGTCATAATGGTGTGATATAAAGTCTCACTCACCGGGCTTAACAAGGATGGGTGAATAGGTTTTTGGTAAGCAGTTGTGTTGCCTCGACTCAGATAGAATCAGGTTTATTACTGTGGCCCAGGGCGTCTCACCTAAGACCCTTCACGTGCACTCTGAAGCCTTTGCCGTCACTGCTGACTGGCGGTTGGGAGATGCATTGGTGAGTCGGACTCTTGAGCCATTGCTCTAGACAGCACCTTGACATGGGCAGGGAAAGATTTTCATTCTTAACATATGAGGGTATCCTCTGAAGCTGGGTTGTGGTCCTGGGCTTCTTTCAAAAGAAGGCAAGGCTGGAGATTTGTCTTCCCGGTTCTGGTTCCCAGTGGAGATTATTCCCTGACCCCCGGCTGTCTCTGAGATCATTCTGTTCTCTGTTCTCTGTGGACCCTGCTCCTCCTGTGGGAACGTCTCTGTCACTTGGCGTCCTCTTCTTAAACCCCTGCTGACTGTGGGATCCGTCAGCTCTGTCCACACCTGCTCGTTGGCCTGGTTCTGCGCTCTTGTCCCTTGAATCCTTTGATCGTTCCCCTTCATGCCCCTAACTCCTCCGTCCCCCTGTCCACCCCAGCCAGACCCTTGCCCTTCCCACTCCAGACCCTCAGTCACTTGAAATTCAGGCTCCCCTACCGGCCATGTGGGCATCTCAAGGGGGCCTCAGGGTCCCTGCAAAAGCAAACCTTCTCAGGCTGATACAGCAGGAAAAAGAGAACAATTTGGAAACTGAGCAAATAAAAAATTCTAAAAGCGTTCTTTGCATTTTGTGAAATGCTTTAGTTCTTATTAAGGTAATCTCAATTATGTCCCACTTTTATCAGAAAGACAATTTGGATAAAAATAAAGCAGACACAAATCAGTGAGTTTATATTACTGTGTTTTAGTGCCTCATGACTAAAAAGTTTTAAAATAAAAAAAGATTTGATTGCACTTGCTTCTATGTTTTTATGTGTGTGGGTGTTTGTATGTTCGTAGGTTCTGTACATGTGATATTTTCCCACTTCTGGTGGTATTACCAAACAAAACTACCCAAATTGCCTTGAGGATTAAAATTTTCGAGAAAAGTAGAAACTGACCCAAATGTTTTTTTTTTTTAAATTCACATGATCTGAGATAATCTCTGGTGAATAAAAACTAGTTTTAAAAGTGTTGGTAAAATAAAAATAGGGATGTCTTCAAAGTTGTTAGCATTAAATGTGACATAGACACACATTGTTTGCCTGTGTTTGTTGTTCCCACAGCTTTGTGTTGTCTTTGAAGGCCTTAAAACCATAAACTCAACCTACTAGCAAAAGGCACAATAAAAACGAGTTGTTGTGATTGTTGATTCATGACAGTTGCAAAAGCTGAAAAAAAATCAAAGAAAAAGAGGGGGTGTAAAAAGGCTGCGAAAATCTTATTTTGTGTGATCAAAACTGGTAAGATTGGACAGCCTCATTTATGAAATGTTATTATAAAATTTGTTTTAGTAGTACGTTGATGAAAAAGTAAAATCTGGTCTCCTCTGCTAAAATATCGAAGTTTTCTTGGAGTGCTGGTCTGAGAAGGTAAATGATTTTTTTTTTTCTTTTAACTAATTGGTTTCAGAAACAAAGTTTTTTCTGTTTTATCAAAATATTTTCTTATATATGATGCTGTCTTTGATTACTAAAGAAAACTGAGTCTTCTCTATTAAAAGAGGTACATTTTTGTTCATGACCATATAACCTTCTGTATTTGCCTTTAAAATCTTTTACTGTCACTTTGATTAAAATAATAAAAAATCCACGATCATATTTAACTGTTTTATACATTTTGACAAATTTCTCAAGTTCAAATAAATTCTAAATTAAGTCTTTTTTAACCTAAAATTAACTTTGGGGTTTTCCAGTTGAGCCCTTGGAAAGCTCAAAGGATATGAATCTAGCCTCATAAGGGAGAGAAATTAGACTAATTTGATATATTAAATTAATATTGAAAGCATCTTCTAAGAAAGGGATGCTAATCTTTTATAAAAATATATTTATGGGTATGCAATTGATAGGATGGTTTCAAAAATTGTATGAGATTCTTAGAAATCTAATATGTTAATCGTAATTTTGGTTGTTATATTAAAATGTTGTATGACACAGAAGTAACCAAATTTCCTTGTCAGGTATATCACTGCTATAGTGAACTCTCACCAGATTTTTAACCATGGTCATTTTATGTCTTTCTTACTCATAGAGAGTTATTATTTTACTTTAATTTTTCTCTAAAAACATGTTTAATCAACTCCAATCCAAAAATGTTCTTCTTCAGAAAGATAAGTGGGAAAAATCTCTGACAAATACTCTTGAAACAAGTTTCCGTTAACTTTACAATTATACCATTGGGTCACACAGAACTCTCCAGAGCTCTGAAGAGTAAGTGGAAGGCTTCACCAAACTCCCAGCCAAGGTCGGGGATGTGCGCTCTGTATGGGAAGGTCACCTCCAGAGAGAGGCCTCTGGCCTGTGCAACACACTTAGCTCTCTGCGTTGGTGCCTTCTAAGAAAAGATGATGAAAGGCAAGTGTTGGTTTGTTGAAGTTACTAATTTAAGTTGGTGGATAACTGAGTTGTACATTGCCATTAATTTATTTTTTAAATGTTAAATTTTCAGAAGTCTGGATTTTGAGATTGAAGAGAAGGTATTATATAGATCTGTACAATTCAAATTTCTTTTTCCTTTACTGGTAGGCAGGTCCACAGCTGAGTTATCAAACCACTTATTTTAATCCAGCTAGCTGAGGAAAAAGTATAGTCCACTTCTAGTGCAGAATCTGCTGCCGAGTTTTATATAGAATTGTTTTATTACATAGATACTAGACATAATGTGATGGTATTGTACTGAATTAATAAATCTTAAATATTTTACTAAGTGTTATAAAAATCACTCAAGATCCAAAATTAAAAAATCTTTGGGCAAACTAGAACTCTTTGTCTTGAAATTTCCCGGTTTATCACATCTTCCTCGCAGTCCAAAATGCATGTCACTCCCAATAGCTATTCAAAGCGAAAACAAAGGCAATATGACACCAGACTTGGGAACAGTAAGAGCTACTTATCTCATTTACAATTGGGAATAATTTAAGTGGATGCTTTATTGTTGGACAGTATTGCAGTTTTTTAATTTTTTTTTTAATAGTAGCAGGTTGGAGTGGGACGATTATGCTCCTTGGGGACAAATGAATGTGGATACGAATTTTTAGCTGTGTTTGACCTTCAAATGGCTTAAACTCCTTGAGCTTCCTCTGAAGACAGCGGATGACACCTACCTTTGGGGTTAATCAGAAGAATTAGAAACAATTTCAGTAATGCTATTCGTACAGGTCTTGCCAGCTTGTGTGGGCTCAAAAAAATTAGCTCTTATTTCCGTAATACCATCTCTCTGAAAATTTAGGTATATATTAAGTTTCTAGATATTGAATCATATTTATAATACATTTAGGAATTTGCACGTAATAAAATCCTTTGTTAGTTTTTAGTTAGAAGTAGGATAATTTTTCTATAAGGAAATTATGACCTTCAAATGACCAGTAAGTTGATCTAGAAATTTTAAAATATTAGGTTGGCCTTCAGTGGGATACTGCACACTTGAGCGAGGTAAAACACCCCCATGATACCAGCAGTGGGCATCTATTCTATTTTTTTTTTTTTTGCAGTTTTTGGCCAGGGCCGGATTTGAACCTACCACCTCCGGTATATGGGGCCAGTGCACTACTCCTTTGAGCCACAGGCACCACCTGGTATCTATTCTTCATGGAAGAGAAAGAAAAGGAAACTTTTCCTGGCCTTTTACTCCCTTTAAATTCAGTTACAGATGGAAGGGAGTCTGGGCTAGTGCCAAGGACAGTAAATGTGACTTTCTCCCTAGGTACAGTGCCCTGTTTACAAAGTTAGCTGTCTGGCACAGGACTTTGGAATTCTGTGATACAACTTTGGTTGTGTTAATGGACCTCATTCCTATGCTGATAAGGCTTCTGTTGCTGGTGGCACAGGGATGTCTTTAAATTAATATAAAGGGCAGCTGTAAGTTTTAATTTACTACAACCTGATCAGCTCAATGTAGGTGCTATTCTCATCATAAATTTAATGATGGTTGCACTGCGTGAGTAGATAATTAGAATGCACACCATTACTCCTGCAACTGAGTACAATATGCATTTTGTTTTCAGCCATACTTATTTTAACAGTTTGCAGAGTAAATTAAATTTACAAGACAAGTTTCATCAAGGTGCGCGTAGTGATATTCTGCCTCAGCAACAAAGGATGTTGGAGATATCTGGCTCCACTCCTTCATTTTGCCAATATGAAAATTGCTCCAAAGAAGAAAAGGGATTTCCCCAGGGTCTCACAGCTCCTAAGAAGTGAGCAGGGCTGGCACCCACATCTCCCTTCCCCCAGGCTAATTCTCTTTCCCCTTTAGTTTACATCAACAGAGAAAGAACTGTAGTAACACTTTAAACAGAAGAGCTCAAGTTTCTTTTTCTCATCTACTCACACTTTCTTTTAAGTAAATTTAAATGTTCTGCCAACTTTTCTATGGAGTATAAATCATCTGCTGAGTAACCATGGCATTTGTAGAAGGCTTTGGATCGCACTGTCTCCCATCCTTTTTATGCCCTCTGTGTTCATTCTACATCATCTCATGCAAAGACTCTTACATGCACTCATCTCCCTGTCTGCTCTCTCCCCACTCCATCCCAACCTGCAAAGTGGCCTTGACCAATTCATTCCTTCAGTTCCATTCCAAGTATCTATACTGGAAGAGGCACTATTATTTTGATGGGTGTGCTGAAACCATCAGTGAAGAAACCAGGTCCTATGTCCGCCTCCTACCACCCTGAAGGAGCCTTTCTGGCCACAATAGCTCAGGCCAACCTCTCTTGGATTGCAATCACTAAGTACTGGTTTAAAAACCAGTTAGATTCCTGGGCACCTGTCAAGCCAGGGAATCAGGATCACTGGTTTAAAAGTTGATATTTTAAATAAGTACCATGGTGATACCAAAGTATGTAACCTGTACTATATAATCAATGTCCTTGTTACTCGCTGGGCACTTACCACAAAGTGTCATCTTACTATTTGTCGTTTTGCAAGTGGATGAGATGTTTTATGTAGGCTGGGTGGCTGTAGCTTATTGTGCTGAGGGTTTCTTAAGGAGCGTGGTTCTAATTTCTCACTTTCTTGGAGGTCCCACTGTGCCTAGCACCACTTATTAAATAGATTAGCTATGCAATTTATTAAATGACTTCATAATTAAATGTGAAGTAACATTATTCACTCTTGATACACATTTTCCCCAGGAAAGTGGCACAAAATTTGAGTTTTTGCTACTTCGCAAAGTTGCTGAACTTGACAAGAAGCTCTGGGAGGACGGTAAGGAGACCCGACACTGTGAGGATAACTTCCAGGTCTTACTCCTCCATCTCTCCCATCCACTGCAGGTTATTGAATAGCTTGTCCTTTGCTCTCAGGCCCTGGCCTTTATCCTTAGCTAACAGATAGGTGATTCGGGACTAAACTAATCAGCATGGTCCCATCTATTAACTGCAACATATTCAGGAACACATGTTACTCATTAGGGCCAAGAAGACTCGAAGAGAGTTGGCTGGGAGCTCCTAGCACATGAAGCCTTCTGCACAGGGAAGAGAACTCATGTGACCTTGGAAGCCATCTCAAAACCTTGATGGCAACAGGCTTCATCATACGTCAAACACTGTGGAAGGCAGAGCAGGAACAGGAAGAAACACAGTCCCCAGGAGCTCAACTAGTGCACGGCTCAAACCAACCTGAAGCTGACTTCATCTCTGGCTTTTCTTGTTAAGTGAAGCCCTCGTCCCTTTCTTTTCTTTCTTTCTTTTTTTTTTTTTTAGAGACAGAGTCTCACTTTATCGCCCTCAGTAGAGTGCTGTGGTGTCACCTCACAGCAACCTTCAACTCCTGGGCTTAGGCTATTCTCTTGCCTCAGCCTCCTGAGTAGCTGGGACCACAGGTGCCCACCACAATGCCCGGCTATTTGTTGTTGTTGTTGCAGTTTGGCTGAGGCTGGGTTCAAACCCACCACCTTTGGTATATGGGGCCGGTGCCTACCCACTGAGCCAGAGGGGCCTCCTCGTCCCTTTTTATTATTCAAGCAGATGGATCTGTCTTACATGTGGCCAAAAGTATCCCCAGTGACACGTGTAAGGACTGTTTATCTTTTTCAGGGCCTGGCATGGCACATATGCAAAGCAGAGAACCAAGCACTATTTCTGGGTGAATATGCGTTCTCGTCTTCCTGGTGGACTAAACACTTACAATTGAGTAGATCTGGATTTGTTTTGGAGAACACAATATACACGTTCATGTCCTAAGACTGTACCATACTCTAAGGGCTTTGTTATTTCCGTGGAGTAAAAATTTTTAATGGGGAAGATGAGAAGAAGTCTTGTTGACTGAATACCTCGAATAGTGTAGGAACTATGCTAAATGAATTCCTATAAATGTTCTCAATTAACCCTTACATAAAACAAACAAAATCATCTCAGGTGATCAGTGATTAGACCAAAAGTCACTTGGTGCTACACAGGGAAACCGAGACTCACACTCAGGTTTGCACCCTTTGTCCCAGGCCACGGTGTCATGTCTGTGCCGGAGTCCCCTCCAGGTTGGCGGGAGCAGATTGCTCCCAGACAAGCTGGGAGCTTGGCAGGGGTGTCCTCCGTAGCAGGAGCTCCTTAATTCATGGTTCCAAGGTCGTTGAAGGGGAGAATAGAAGTCTCTGCCTCAGAGGAATAGAATGCTTGTTTTAACGCTTTTTCCCCCTTCCTCTTTTAAAATTTAATTGGAGCTTGTTTTTCTTAAGCCTCTGTGACTGGTGAGTGACCATGAGGTCAGTGGCCCTGCTGCGGGGTTTTCCAGCCAATTCGTGAGGGTTATTTTACCTGACAAGGGGCCTGTTGTCACATCCTATTCATATCCTGGTTTCCAGCTCACTGTAGCAAATTCGGTTAAACTACTCCCTTGCCCGCAACACAGTCCCTTAGCAGATTTTTCTCTCAGCATCCCCACTTTGCGATGCAGAGAGAGCTGGCTCCACTCAAGCTGCTCCCGGCCTGGCTGCACTTCCCACCCCAGAACGTGCCCTTGGCAGCCTGCGCGGGTAGCGCCAGCCGCACCGCGCTGCACCTGCGGCAGAGTCAGCGCCTGGGTGAGGACCCGTCTCCTGACCTCTCGGTGTGTCCGCCAAACGCCCCCCTGTCCCGGATCCCAGCGTGCGCTGTGCTGCTCCACTTAGCAGCAGCTCCAATTTCTTCTCAGCAGCAGACATCATCGTTCAGCGGCAGATAAGTGCCTGGAACGGAGTCTCCGGGCAGCCCTGCTTCTGAACGAGAAGGCGTCTGTTTCTCAGGGCGTGGGGACAGGGCTGGATAACTTCATTAGCACTAAGACACAACCACAGAGAAACGGGGAAGTGTGGACAAAGGAAAAGAAGGAATGAAAGAGGGGATGAGAAGGAAGGAAGAAGAGGGAGGCACGTGGCTCAGAGGGCTATGACCTTTGGGAAGGAAGGGCCTGGTGCCCTGTCTGGCTGCTGCAGTCACTCAAGGCCTTTGCACCCGGGTCTGCTGTCTGGCCGGTTTCCTGGACTAATGCTAAGATTTAGAGCACAACAGCAATCTCATTATCTCTCTGGGAGGCCGAGGCAGGTGGATGGCAGAGCTCAGGAGTCCAGCCCAGCCTGACAAGAGCAGAGCCTTCTCTACTAAAAATACAGACACCAGCCTGGGCGTTGGTGGAGGGCGCTTCTAGTCCCTGCTACTCAGGAGGCTGAGACGGGAGGATTGCTTGAGTCCAGGAGTTTGAGGTTGCTGTGAGCTACATACCAGGGCACTTGAACCAGGATGACAGAGTAAGACTCTGTAAAAAAAAAAAAAAAAAAAAGGAAGGAAGGAAGGAAAGAGAGAGAGAGGAATCTCATTATCCTTGCAGCTGAAGTCTGGAATTAGTGCCAGTTCTGCAGGACCAGACTCCTGGGGTGAGCCTAGAGCTCTCTAACACACTTTCCCCCCTTATTTAAAACAAGTTAAAAACAATTTTGACACACAACAATAATACATATTTAAGAGGTACAGTTAGATGTTCCCCATATTTGATCTGCAATTTCCCCCACGCCCTGAGCAAGCTGTCCTGGCCTAGGTCCCCCCCTTAGGTCTTCAGTTTCTGAGGGACTGAGGTCCTGCCTGGATTCCTGGATCAGTACAATGACGGCCACGTGGCCGATATCCCAACACTCATATTTGGGATTGGGGGAGGGGTCACATTTGTGTCTGTTAATCCCAGACCTTTGCAAGGCTCCTGTCTCAACAAATCATTATGTTTCCTCTTTCTCATTCAGAAAAGTGCTGGATGTGCTGGGACAACTAGATCGAAATCTTCCTTCTGGAATACTGAACTTGGTATAAATCAGGAAAATACTCTAATTTCCTTGGGTTGCTGTTGCCATCAGGGAACAGCATCATTCTACAGCTGAGACCCTTTTCTCAGCTTTCTCCCACCCAGGCCCCGGGTCTCTCTTGCCCCACGGCTGGGCTCCGGGGGTTGCAGCCGGACCAGGGCCACCTGCCTCCGGAGTCCCCCTCTGCGCCCACATCCCCAAGCAGGCAGAATGATTTTCCCAGCACACCCCCACCCCAGGCCACTCCCGGGGTTAAATCTCTTCCGTGGCGTCCCACTGCTCTCAGAAAGAAAAGGAATGAAAATGATAAAATCAGAGCAAATTTGAAAATCAATTGTAACCAAAAGTAGATGCTCTAACAGATAAAGAGGACGGACCTCTGGCTAATTTCCTTATGAAAAACAAGAAAGAAAATCCAGTACAGAGCAATGATAAGATATGAATAGGTTTACAAAGGTAGCACTTCACACACACACACACATATATACCCACAGGCGTATGACATATGTATAATTCTATGTAGATTTATATGTGTAATCTCAGTACTAAAATCAGAGACTGTGATAAAATTTGGCTCTATTTAAGGCTTTTTAAATAACTCAAGTAGAAAAAGAAAATTAGAATAGGTCAAAAACATGAAATTTTCAAGTTTATGAAAGAATAATCTCTAGGACAGATGCCATGAGAGATTATTACAAATTTTCAAGGAGCATATAAGTAATCTCTGTGCAATTTAAGTGGTTTCAAAGAACCCAAAAGAATTAAAAAGCTTCTTAAAATCTCATTAAGCTGTTTTAAAAATGAAACATTTAGATCAACGTCACTTATAGATGCAAAAAATAATTTTAAAAGAGTAATATAGTTTGAATGTTAGGGGAAGAACATACTGTGTCAAGGAAGTTTTATTCTAAGAACACGGATAATTAAATATTAGAAGAATCATGAAAATAAAGGATATTATTAGTAGGTTAAAATAATAATATACATTTGATAGAGTTCAAAAATTTTATTCTAGATTTTTAAAAGTATTAGTAAAAAAGAGGAGTAGAGAAATATTTCTTCAATATGACAGAAAACAATCAAAAAACAATAGCAAACATTTACTTAACAGTATTGTGTCTAAGACATAAAACAAGTTCCTTTTACCACTCCTAATACTATTATGAAGGACATTTTAGTCAGTGTACAAAGATAAAAGAGAGCAATATTATCAATTCTTGTGCAAAGTTTTCTACAATAAGGAATCAGGAATCTTTATTACCTGGGAATCAGAACACTTGCAATAAAACATTTCAGAAAGATAATGAATATCGAAAGCCTTGGACATATATATGAAATTCTTTAATTTCAAAGAAGCAAAATATATGTAAGATTTTATGTAACACAGGAGTTTAGTAGTTTAGACAGAGTAGAGACAGTGTCTTGCTCTGTCACCAGGCTGGAATGTAGTGGCACCATTATAACTCACTGCAACCTTAAACTCCTGAGCTTAAGTAATTCATCCTTGCCTCCCAAGTGGCTAGGACTACAGATGGCCAGCTAATTTTTTAAAAAAATTTATAGAGTTGGGGGTCACTCTATATTGTCTAGACTAGTTTCAAACTCCTGATCACAGCCTGGGGTTGGGGAACACAGAGTTAAGGCATACAAAATTACGGCTGGATGGGAAGACCAAGTTCTAGTGCCATGTAGCCCTGGAGGGTGAATAAGGTTAACAACACCCTTCCCCTCCCCTCCCCTTCCTTTTTCCTTTCTTTTCTTTCTGTCTCTCTTTCTTTCTTCTCTCCCTCTCTCCTTCCTTCCTTTCCTTCTTTCTTCCTTTCATTCTTTTCTTTCTTCCTCTCTCCCTCTGTCCTTCCTTCCCTCCCTCCCTCCCTCCCTCCCTTCCTTCCTTCCTTCCTGTCTCTCTCTTCTTCTTTTCTTCTCCTCCCTCCTCTTCCCCTCCCTCCCCCATCCATCCATCCCTTCCTTCCTTTCGTCCTTCCTTTCTCTTGTTGGAACAGAGTCTCACTTTGTCACCCCCAGTAGAGTGCTGTGGCATCATAGCTCACAGCAACCTCAAACTCTTGGGCTCAAACAATCCTCTTGCCTCAGCCTCAGGCGCCTTCCACAACACCTGGCTATTTTTAGAGACAGGGGTCTCAATCTGGTCAGGCTGGTCTGGAATTCCTGAGCTCAAGCAATCCACCTGCCTTGGCTTCCCAGAGTGCTGGGATTACAGGGGTGAGCCAGCATGCCCAGCCTTATGTATATTTTCAAGAAGTTAGAAGAGAGGATTTTAAGTGTTCACAACAGAAAGAAATGATAAATGTTCTAGGTAATGGCTATGCCAATATATGCATATTATATATATATGTGTATATATGCATATATATATGTCTTGAAATATCACTGCATATCCCATAAATTAGTACAATAATTATATGTTAACTATATTCTTCAAACTTATAGAGTTTGAAGACTTAGTACAAAAGACTTAGTAACAATAATTATATGTTAACTATATTCTTCAAACTTATAGAGTTTGAAGACTTAGTACAAAAGAATATAAAATATCTCATTAATCATTTCTTACATATTAAATTGATAACATTTAAGATGTAATGGGTTAAATAAATTATATCATAAAAATTAGTTTTACTCATTTTTTTATATTTTTTATTATAGCTATTGGAAAATTTAAAGCTATGCAGTTTCCTCTTGTGTTCTGCATTACATTTTTATTGGTTCTAGATAATCCGTGGGTGGGTGGCTGCCCTCATGTGATGCTGGAGGGACGTGCCACCTGTATTTACAGCTCATTTCCAAGCTTTGAATAATTTTTCTTGGCAGAAATATGGGTCATTTAAATTTTCTTTATTTTTTAATTATTTTACACAATCTCTAAAGTAAATAAGCATTCCCTTTATAATCTAAAAATCGTTTTTGACATCTCTCTGAACGCAGGAACAAACCACCGAAGCCAGTTTAGGAAATGCAGAGTGCACAGAGCAGGGTTTCGAATGGGACGCCAGTGGCACGTTCAGCTGTGTTAGCTCAAAGTTCTCCTGCGACTTGTTTCCACTAATGATTTTAAGCAGCCAAGCATCTCTTAAAGCCTATTTCAGAGAAAATGGGAGAGGCCCCAGGCATGGCTGTGAAAGCCCTGTCTGCATGACAGGCAGCCTCCCCGGCCGCCCTCTGAGGAGCGTGGCCTCATGAGTGGTTATTAAGGTGGGCAGCGCAGGAGTAATCCTGCAGGTAATCAACTTCCCAAGTGAGCTTGGGTTGCAGAGATTTGGAGAAGGTAGGGAGATCAAAACATACTCCATCAGGTCCCTGGAGCGTCCAGACTGGAGGCTGCCTGAGGATCAGAGATGGCCAAAGCTTGAGAGGTGAGATTCCCAGGAGTGCTGGGCTCCCAGAGTTGACATATCAACATCCTGTCCAACAGTCTCTACATTACAGACCTCACAGGGACTGGTCAACTTCTGTAGGTAACACCTGTCCCTCAGGTGGTCTCTTTCATTTTCTTGGTATTATACAGGGGCCTCCAAAAGAGGTCAGACACTGGGAGTTATCTTCCGGCCTTCTACTACCATGTCCCCCATAATCGACAAGGTAAAATCCCAAAATATGTGAAAGAAAATTGTTACACATTTAGAAATCAAGGTTACCCACAGTCTCATATCTAATCCTCTAGTTTTTTCAAGCTATAAATATTTTTTCTAAAGTACATAAAATGAAAATGCATGATAGTACCCCTAACTTCTTGGGTTTGGGGGAGAGGAAGGCATAACTCATACAGAAAATAGGACTTATATGCTTTGCAAAACTGAAGTAGCAATTTTCTTTAAAAATAATAGATTATCTCTTCCTCCTTTTTTGCGCCCTGTAAAGATAACAATTCTTTAGTTACACGTAACGGTAAAAGAGATTTATCCATATGTTTTCTCTTTGAATTTTGAACTGTAATTACTTGCCCAGATTTTCAAGTTTACTTAGCAAAATGCACACTTGTTGAAGCTGAGACTACTTCACCCAGGCTTGTTCAATAAACAACTGAAACAGGAGGTTTCTCTCTGGGCGTGCCTGTTCTTTTGTTGAATCATGTAAGCTCTGCTCTGTGCAGACCGTTGCTTTATTTACCCATATTCTAGTCTTGTAATTCCATTTGTCCTGTGTACCCCTTCCTTTCCTTTGGCATCTTACTGACCCCCGTCTTCCAATGTTCTATTCTTGTGGTTTTCAAAGTGTGATCTGAAGATTGTTAGAATGCCCAAGATCCTTTTGAGGACGTCCCAAAGGTAAAATGTTATTTTTATAATAATACTAAGATCTTATTGCTTTTTTCTCATTATGTTAAAATTCACACTGATGGTGCAAAAGTGGGGTGTGGGTGTTACAACTGCTGGTGCCCAGCGTGAATCAAGGCGGTGGTCCCAAACAACACCAACAGTCACTGCTTTTTTCTCCATTCAGTGCCACTGATGAATGTTCTCAATGAAAGAGTAAAAATTATTAACGTTATGAATTTTGAGCGTTAAGTACATATCTTTTAATATTCTATGTGAGCCAAAAGTGCTTCTACTGCAAAGTATAAGGAGTATCTGCAGGAAAAACACTTGTCTGGTGAAATGTTTTGTATTAGTCTATTAAAATCCATTAGTTTATACAGACTGAACTCCAATAGTGTGTATTCATACTGTTATGCTTAAATATATTAGTCTGCTTTGCAAGAATCTTTTACTCACATCCTGCGTTTGGTAAGCATGCATTGGTCATTTGGAAAATACTGGCTTGCAGAGTTATGGATGTCTTCCAAATGTGGACTCAATGAATTTGAGATTTCACAAGTTTAGAGAAGACTTGAACCCATGAGCTTAGGTGATCCAGCCGCTGGGGCCTTCCAAGTGCTAGGATTACAGGTGTGAGCCACCGTACCTAGCCTCTTACAGTTGTTTTTAACTATAAAGAAACACAGATTGGACGAGATGATTTCTAATGTCTCAACCAGCTTGAAACTCCCCACGTCAAAGTTTTGCTTTTATACCTATATTTGCTAAAGCAGCAAAAGGGGCATCAAGGAACCTGATGAGGAGGGCATCCCTCCTCAACCCCACTGCACTCTGTAAGTCTCCTATTCTTCGACATGGGAAATTGGCATTTCTTAATTATTCATGAACTTATGTAAATCGCTAGGTCCCCATTTCTTTCTGCACTGCCATTCTTAGGGCTCTTCTGTAGAAAATTTGGAGACATCATTTCCTTGAGGGCCCCAGCGAAAGTGCAGAGACGTGGGATCTTCCTGCAGCCACCACCCTGGGGCTGAAAGAAATCTTTGCTCACATGGTTGGTTCAAGGACCTCCCTACAAAATCACACACGGACCCATGAGGATCCCTACAAATCACGCTGTTGCTACGTTGCCACTCAGGCTTAAACTCCTGCCCTTCTCCCACGCCTCACTGATAAAACTGGACAGCACTTAGCAAATGTTTACTATGTGCCAAGACTTCTGCATCTGTTGTTCCTAATTCTCATAAAACCCATGCAAAAATATAATTACCCTCATGTTACTAATGACAGAATTCAGGTTCAGAAAAGACGGGTAGTTAGTTCCAGAGCTGGATCTGACTCTGGGTCTGCTTGATTTCAAATTATGTGTTTTTACTGATGCATCATTGTATTGCAGTGTTCTGCCCTTTCTCTGGTTACAATTAACATCCTTGGGTCCAAAGCAATTCATTGCCAGGATAAAACAGGGCTCAGGGAGTGTTTCTTCCCTGAAATTGAGGCTTACGGGCCGTGCAGACTCGGGCCTCCCTGCCCCTCTCTGCTTCACGTGGAGGGACACGACCTACTCATGGGCAGGCAGCTCGGGGTCTCTCTGTGTCCGCTGCAAGAACTGGAATTAGGTGACGTTGATTCGTTCTTAAGTCATTTTGCATAATGACCAGTGATCAACAGTGACAGGAGACTTTTTTAGGAGACTTAAGTTCATTTATGTTTCATCTCCTAAGGCCTCATGTGAAAAGATTCCTAACTTCTTCCATGCAGTTTTCACGTTTGTGAACAGGAACTAAACACCAAAAATTGTTTCTTTGACCACGTTACTTTGAGATGATTAAACCAAGTCTTAGTGAGGTGACGTGACTTTATCTACATGCAGTGAGCAGGTGGTAAAGGAAGGCTACATCGCAGGTCTCCTGATTCACCACACAGCCTTGTTTTGTTTTATTTTATTTTATTTTATTTTCAGATTAATGTGAAGGTACAAACAACTAGGTTATGATGCTTGCTTTTGTTACGTAGAGTCCCTCTCGTAGTTGAGCCCCACACCCAGGAGGTGTGCTGTATACCCTTACATTGTGCCTGTGAAATGCGAGTACACTAATCCCCCTCCCTCACCCCATCCCCCCATCTTCAATTTAATTAAGTTTATCTCTTGCGTGGGCATGTATTAGATCATCTACTGGCTTCATATTAGTATTGACTTTATTAGATACTTGCTTTTCTATTCTTGTGATACTTTACTAAGAAGAATGTGTTTCAATACCACTCAGGTTATTACAAAAGGTGTAAAGTCTCCATCTTTTTTAATGGCTGAAGAGTATTCCATGGTATACCTATACCACAGCTTGTTAATCTGTTCCTGGGTTGGTGGGCATTTACATTGTTTCTACACTTTGATGATTGTAAATTGAGCTGCGATAAACATTCTAGTGCAAATGTCCTTATGACAAAATGATTTTTTCTTTCCTGGGTAGATGTCTAGTAATGGGATTACAGGATCAAATGGGAGGTCTAATTTGAGTTCTTTGAGGATTTTCCATACTTCCTTCCAAAAAGGTTGCAGTAGTTTGCAATCCCACCAGCAGTGTACAAGTGTTCCCTTCCCTCCACATCCATGCCAGCACCTGCAGCTTGGAGACTTTGTGATGTGGGCCATCCTCACTGGGGTTAGGTGGTATCTCAGGGTGGTTTTGATTTGCATTTCTCTGATGATTAGGGATGAAGAGCATTTTTTCTTGTTTGTTAGCCATTCAGAACACAGACCTCTTTTCAGATGCCTCTCTTGTGTCTCTGACAATCCACATAAGTTGTCTCAACTCAACCCACAGCCAACACGGATGTGACCAGAAAGCCTGACAGAGGGCGAGGGTTGGTCTAGAGCCCACTGCCCTTGATCACACTGACAAGCACCCTGCTGTCAGACAACCTGGTTAGAAACCAAACAACACCAGCAGCCGGTCCTGTCAGCTTAGACAGGCGTCTTGCCAGCAAGCTAAATGCTTGGAGGCAGTTATATTTCAACTTGTCTCGAAACAACCGTCCAAATGCTCTGAAGCCAAACACTTTGTGAACCACAAAGAAAATAGTGCAGAGCCCTAGTTTAGATATTTTCCTTCTTGTGTCATTGAGAATTTTGAAGTTGGTAACAAATTGGAAAAGCATGAGTGGCCATAGTCTTTGGGAGTCTGTCTGCGGGGGGCTGGGTGGGAGAAGTTCCCAGTGAGTGGCAGACTTGTTCGTTGTTGGTGACTGTGGGGCTTGGACTACATTCAGGCAGACTTGCATTTTAACTGGGAGACATTGGTCATGTCACCTCTTTGGGCCTTAACCTCTTCCTTGATAGATTGAATGGCACACGCTGTCACTAAGATCTTTTTGGCCTTTCCAAGATAGACCAGAGAAACTTAAAATTTAACCAGTATATTCCACTTAGATTGCATTTTCACTCCCACCTCGCATGCTCCACCTCCAGATCTTTCCGCCTCTCTCACTTTCCTGCCCGACCTAAAGGGTCATCAGTATTCTCAGCCTCCTTCCTACCTTGCCCCTCCTTCAATCAACTTTGTTAATTCCACTGTTTGACTGTTCAGAAACCAGATCTCAATGGGGGAAAAAATGGATTTAGCCATTTTAATTGGACCCATTCTGAGTTTATGACTTCTTCTTTTTTTTTTTTTTTTTAAAGAGACAGAGTCTCACTTTATTGCCCTCGGTAGAGTGCTGTGGTGTCACAGCTCACAGCAACTTCCAGCTCTTGGGCTTAGGCGATTCTCTTGCCTCAGCCTCCCAAGTAGCTGGGACTACAGGCGCCCACACAATGCCTGGCTATTTTTTTGTTGTTGTTGCAGTTTGGCTGGGGCTGGGTTCGAACCAGCCACCCTCGGTATCTGGGGCCGGTGCCCCACTCACTGAGCCACAGGCGCCACCCTCTGAGTTTTCTTATAAGAAGATTCTCAAGTCTCTTTAGAAATTCTCTTAATCATTTGTAGTTGGCTTCCTCTTACATTCCCCACCAGACTAAGCACAAATAATTTATTATTTTTCTTAATATTCTCCTTTCATACATGATTATAAATTAGATGGCATTTTCTCCAAATACATGAGAACTGTTATTATACAAAGTCAATAACTATGAATTTAGCACTTTGTATTAGCAAGCCCTGATGCAGGTAGCTAGGATAAAGTAAAATATCGTTTGTGCTCTTGTACTGTAGTAGGGAGAATAGAAACAGATAAACAAATTAGTGAGACTTAAAAGGCGTTTCCTTGAGTGTTAGATGAATCCTTAGCTGTTCGTGTATAGGGCAAGACTCCATGATACTGGGGAATAACACCTGGGAAACTGAACAGAATAACTACTGGGAAACTGTGATTGAAATATAGGTTCCAGTGCTTCTGAAGCTGGGGGGTTTGGGAGTATGTTAAGTATTGCTACACTTTATTAAAAAATAAAGCAGGACAGAAAGTGACTGGAGGTAAATACAGGGTGTCCCATTAGTCACCCCTAAACTCTCCATTTATAGGGAGAATAGAAAATTGTAGCCTAATGTGCCTTTATTTACAAAATATCCGTTATAAAATTTTATGAAATGTTTACAAAATATTCTTCACGTGTTGGCCACCCCTTTGTAAAATTTTCGCATTGCATTGTATATAGGACCATCGGGCAGGGCTATATCGATAGGTGAATTTTGGGCGGATACCAGACAACGAGGGTGTACATCGTGCAGATAATGAGGGAGGAAACATTTATCAAAAAAGACTTATCAGTAAGAATCCTGAGAACTGCAGTTAGTGCATCAGAGGGGAGTCGAGAGGGCCACTTTGTCTGCATTCAAGAGAATAAGACTATAGGTCAGAGAAACAACAGGAAGGGGAGATTCAGGGCCTTGTCAGTCTTGAAAAGGACTTAACACCTTTGTGTTGAATGAGCCGGGGAAACTCCAAAGGGCTTTGAAAAAATGAAATAATAAAAAAAGGCATTTGGCTTGTTTATTTAATATGTTGGACTTACGCTTCTGGGTATTAGAAAGTAATTGCCACTGGACTATCTTCTCTATTATAAAAATGGACTAAATGTATGAAACAGCTAATTTTAGGTTTTGGATAACAATTAGCATGAGGCAATCATCCCAGAAAAAATGGAAAAGATTAAGTGAGCCCCTCAGTTGTCCTGGATTTATGCCTTGGGGCCCTTTCAGTATAGCAGCTAAGGAATTTGGAGTCTATGCAAATTTGTATTCCATACGAGTTCATAAAATAAAAACACCGTGCTGAGTATTGTGTTGTGAGCTGAGGACAGATAAATCAAAGTTTAAGGTAAATGGGATTTATAAGACAGAGTGCCAGAGAAGAGGGGGCTTTGCAGGGAAGTTCAAAAACACTGCCTGGGGCTGGCTCTGGTTCTTGATGAGACTAAGATTCTTGTGTGCTGGGCAAGACTTTATGACGCTGGACAAAGAATAACTCTGGGGAGTCTGTGCTGCCGTAGGTCTGCGGCCTCTGTGTAGGCTACAGCCACGTTTGACTTATGACATCTCATTTGCACTATACCTAGACTTCATTCATCTAACCCATGCCCAATTTTTTTCTTATGTGCTTGTTTCTTATTGCAGCCATAGACATCACTCTTTATGGACCTTCCCAAGCTGAGCAGATAATTCGTCACTGACCCTTTCATTGCTTTCACCTTTCACATTGAACTGGGTGTCAACTGCTGGCAGATATGGCCCTACAGTGACTCTCGCGTCAACCTTTTCCGTGCTGCCCATGACCTTCCAGATCTTATTCAGAAGGATACAGCTAACAGCAGACTCCACCATTCTCCCGTCTACTCTGATCTGCAGCTCTGCCAGCCTGCATTCTATCCCAGAAATCACTCCACTTTCAGGGTATTTAAAATTCCCTAGCATCAATCCCACTTGTCTAGATTCTACTGGTCTTTAAGAACTATCTCCAGTATTACACTTCTTGCAGGGTAGCTTCCTTGACTCACAGTCCAAATTCCTTTCCCCAATTATTAATTCCAAAGGGCTCTGTTTATTTGTCTTTGCACTTGGCGCAGTCTGACTTTAGTACACATACCTGTGCATTGCTCTGGCTACAGTGTAAGATCTTTAAGAGCACATGTGTAAACCATTCTTACTCATCATTGTGTCTTCAGGAACCAACAGTGTAGCTGGTAACTAGGTATCCATTGCATATTTATTAAATTTAAGTTAAATATGTAATTTGGGTTTTCTATAATATATATACCTTAAGTAACGTAATATTCTCGATAGTTCTTCCTTGTAGTTAGGTAAGACTTTATCTGTCTGGCTCCAGACAGATAAACAGACAGATGGTTGGACAGAAAACAAAACCTCTGCCCCAAAACTAAACGGGTTAGTTTCTCGAATAACCTGGTTATTCGAGCCCAGGAGTTTGAGGTTACTGTGAGCTACAATGATGCCACAGCACTCTACCCAGTGCAACAAATGAGACTTTTATTTCAAATAATAAACAAACAAACTAACTTATCTGGAATAGCTCTTAGCCTTCTTTTTGTGGGGGTGAGGGGGTGGAAGGAGTGGTTTCACTTGTGCCATGAAAAACCTAATGCATGTGAGTGCCATTTTTGTCAACAGATACTTATATCTTTGGAGTCTTAAAGAAATTAGACTAAACTCAACTAAAGTAAAAAAAAAAAGAGAGAGAGAAACTATAAAGATGATAGCAAAAACAAATTAATGACAGATGAAATAAATGAATAAAATATAAGAAAATATGTACAATAGAGTCGATAAACAAAGCTAAAAGTTGGGTCTTAGAAATTGGAGAAAACAAATGCACAAACAAAACGTGGCTAAATGGATTAAGAAAATAAGAGGAAAAGCACAAATTAATATTTTTAGGAGCGTGAATGAAGATGAAACTATAGAAATTTAGAAGAGAGAGCAGAAATTTAAAAGAAAAGTAAGTGTACTACGAATGACAATTTAACTAATTTTGAACACAAATAAAATACACATATCCCAAAGAAAAAATGTGTAACAGAATTAACTAAATAAGAAATAACGGTTCTGTAAGCACTACATATATTGAATCCTTAGTTAAAATAATTTCCAAGAAAACATCACATCTAACCAGTAAAGACAAATGCTATCTTTAAGGATTCCAATCCTATAAAAATTCTTTTAGAGAAAAAGAGGGATCCCCCTAAACTCATTTTATGAGGCTGTTATAGTCATAATATGAAGCAGACAAGGACAGTTCAACTGACAGAAAACAAGAGGCCAATTCCACTGACGAAAACAGACTCAAACATCCCTAACAAAACATTAGCAAACCTGATCCTACAATGTTTAAAGGAAATGATACATCCTGACCAAATTGGGTTTAATCCCATATTGAGTTGACATTAGAAAATCTGTCCATATAATTCCTTACATTAATAGGTTAAAAGAGAAAAGCAATATTACACCAGGAAGCCAGAATATTGAATGACACACCTGTTCAACATAAAGAACTATCTGCAAACCCAGAACAGAAGACAGAAGGTAACTTTCTTAACCTGATAAAGTTTCAAACAAACGCGAAAGTGATAGCAAAGATCATATGTAATTTTAAATTGGTTAAAACATGCCTTTTAGAAACAGGGGGAAAGGCAAGAATGTCAAGAATTCCTTCTGTTAAGCACAATGTATTATCATCCAGTTTAAAACCCAGCTGCCAGTTTACACTGTGCTTCAGGTAAAATTCAAGCAAGAGGCTCTCGGAGACATGGGCTGTTACAGACTCACCCACCCTCATTCCTGGGTACTTCCTACCCTTCCTCTATGCAATTTATCCAAATAATCTACTGTTATGACTTCTAAATTAGTGTGTCTCCCAGGTATGTCACCCTCACCAATTTCTTCTTCCCTGAGCTCCGGACCCCAGACTGGAAGTCTTTCAGCACCAGCACTGTTTCACACACAGTCCTACATCTTTACCCAGAGCGCTTCCTTTTCTCCCCAAACCTCCCACACCATGAGTCCTTCATACCCTTACACACTGAAGGGGAAGGAGGGTTCCTGGCTGGTGTGTCAATGACTGTGGAGGTAGTTCCTAAAGGAACGTCCCAATGTCTTTGGACCACTAACAGAAGGATGAAGTCTTGCTTAGTAAATCTGTGGCCTCCCAGGGGACTGAAGGATCTTAGTTGCTGGGATGTTTATTTTTCGGCATGTTCATTTAAAAAAATAACTCGCCATTTCCTCCAAGCTGTCTTCAATTATGCAGTAGAAGAAATTTCTCTTCCTTCTTAATGCCCACAGTACTTTGCCTATTGTATTTAAGCCTTGCTGACACCCAGATTACTTGTTACCTTTTATTATAAATTTTTGTCTGTAAGTCTTATCCCTGCTATTAAGCAGTAAATTATCTAATCTAACATTATGTATCTCAAATAATCTTACCAGAGTGGTCTCTTACTAAAATGGTGAACATTTTACCTTTTTTTCCACAGATAATATATATTGGATACTTAACATGCTTCTCTGTGGTGTGATAAGCAGTTTTCATGTGTTAGTCAAGCATCTGCAAGAAAACATCCTCTCTAACCAGTGTAGTCAAATCATTGTGGGTGGAACATTTCCATTAATATCCCCATTATATAATACAGATGACTTGAGAGATTAAAACAAATTGTCAAAAGCCAGTTGTCTGTCATGATCGAAACCAGTACTCACAGCCAATAAGCTGAACTCGGGTGCTGCCACGCCTCCCTTTACAAGGCCTTTGCAGAGGCAGCAGTGTGTGTTCAGAGCACCTAGTTCTGCAATAACTCTTGTGTTCTTAAACTTCTTGTGCTACCATAACATAATATTATAGACTCGGTGTCTTAAACAACTGAAATGACTTTCTCGCAAGATCAAGGATGAAAGCTCTTCTCTTGGTTCACAGGAGGCCACAACGCCATCTCCCTGGCTTCTCCACACATGTGGGGCTGCAGGAGGGCCCTGGAGCAATGTCTCTTCTCTCTCTGACACCTCTTCTTTTAAAGGCACCGATTCTAGCCGATCATGACCACACCCTCACGATCTCATCTAATAGTAAGTGCCCTCCCTCAAACCCCACCTCCAAATACTATCACATTGAAGCTTAGGGCTTCCATATGTGAATTTCGAGGGGATACAAACATTCAGCTCATAACACTTAACAACAAAAATTAAAATCCTAAGTCTCTAACCTTGTTTTTCTGCTGAGAGGAAATCACTTGCCTGTCAGCCTTGGCCTCCCAAACTGTAAAAGGAGGGTTGTTACAGGCTGGTTTGAAGTTGCTTCTGTCCTGTGGCTCTGTGTGCTATAAAACTCACTCCCTCCTGTTTTGCTAATATAAATGGCCCCTTGCACAGACTCCTCACTTGTTTCGATATGTGCTTGTAGGGATGCTGCCTCCACGCCCTTCCACCCCACCTGCGTAGTTCAGAACACCTGTTTCTTCCCGTCGGCATGCTTAGTTCTCCTCCCCTTGAAGAACAACCTCCCTCCAGTCCTATTTTTCTGTGAAGGTCATGCCAACCCACACCAGTCACCACTGGCCCTAAACGTGCAGCATTTTCTATTCTGCATTGTCCTCTGGTTGTTTGCTGCATGCTGTTTGGCAGTAACATTTAAAATACAGGCTCCTTAAGTTTAAAAACTACACCTTTTCCTTTGGATGTTTTACAAACTCATACCACAACCATGAATGTACTCTAAGAGCTCATTTACATTTGATTGTTTATTTGGGGGGATAAAAACCCCTGATGCTTAATGAAAAGGGAATTCTGTGAGAAATCTGAATGGGTGTGTAGACTTAGTGAGAAGCTTTGGTATCACGTCGCCCAAGGCCAAGGTACATACACCAAGAAATCAGGGTTAGAATGGTCTGTGTTGATGTCAGGCCTCCATGGCAGACCTCACTTCCTCCTGGGCACACTCACTGGATAACGTAAGACTGAATGAGATTAACTTGTCTATTAAAACCAGCATTACTGGCTGGAGAGAAAACTGGCTTAGAAAAAGGAAAAAAAAAACAAACAAACAACAAACCATGCAACCCACAATTAAAGCAACAACAGGATAACAATGATAAAACCCATCAGCCACGAAACACGTCAGGAGAACTAGTGATGCAGTGGTGAGCAGACATTCTCCTTCTCGTCCACTGTCTCTGCGGAGCTGTCAGAACAAGCGGTTCCAGGGTCCATCCCTCCTTAGTCCTGTCTGGTGGGGGAATAGCTCACGATTCGTACCCACCCCTCGAAATACAGTCCCCTGACTCTGGGAAGATAACCACACTTCCTGCTCCATCAAGCAAGTGGAAACTGAGACAGGTGCTCCCTGGACCCGCCTGGCTCTCTCTTTGCAGGCAGTCCCTTAAGGCATTACTTTCTCAGCTCTTCTCTGCATGGAAGGGTACTCACCTCTTCTAGTCTAATGCTCTCCACTGTCTTCAAAGTGGTTTTTATCTTAATAAAAAAAGAAAAACAACCCTGCATCCCATTTTCCCGTTCCACTGCTTCTGACCGTCATCACCAAACTGCATGAAAAATCTAGCTGCACCTATTCGTGCTTGATTTCTTTCCTTACCTCCCAACATCTCGCCCATTAGGTACATTCTGGTTTGTGATTGCAACACGCCCTTGAAATACTAAACACAGCTCTTGGGGTCATTGACATCTCTTGTGTCGTCAAGTTCCATAGAGACTGGACGTGGCTTTGGGCTCAGATGCTCTAGAGTGGATTCTCCCTCCCCCATTTATCAGCTGTTTGACCTCCCACAATTGCTCAGCTTTAAAACTCAATCTCATTCCCCATCATGTAAAATGAACAGAACAGATCTGCCATCAGAGGAGTGCCGTGGCGATTAAACCAGGACATGTGCATGGTGGGCTGGTCCAGCACACACCCAGGCTTCCCTGCGTCCTTCCGTCCTGCTGGTGCCTGACCCCTCTTGACCTCTTGTCTCTGCTGAGCTTCTGATGCTGTGGATTGTTTCTGCAAAGCTAATGATATCCTATCCTGCTGGTTCTGAACAAATTGAAAAATATAATGGAAATCAAATCAGACTTCCAATATCTGCCTCAAAGTCTAAGAGTTTGGATCTGCATGAAATTGTAACCACCTGTGACCCACCCAGTTCCAGTTCACTATGATAAACTTCCCTGCCCTTGTTTCTCCTCCTAGTCACAGCTGCTTGCTCCCAGGGAAGGCAGGCGAAAGAATCTTGTCTTTCTTTGCTGTCCTGGACAGGTGACCTCACCTAACTTGTCAATTAAACTGAGTCCTTTAATTAACAAGTAAAAACCAACTTGTTACTTATCTCACAGTTCCTTCTTTAAGGGATCACTCAGGATAATCTCTCTCCCTCTTTTGATTAACTTAGAGGTAGTTAATTAGTAGTGCAGCCATGGAAGTGGAAGACTATCCCATCCCCAAGGGCCACCAGACTAAGGGGAGCTGGTTAACAGATCACATATGCCAAGTGGTGGCCGCTGTGGGGACCAACTCAGGATTCTGCCTGGTGCACAGATAATCCCTTTCTTCTTCCTGACCCACAATGACATATCTCTGTGCAAAACACCTTGTGAACAGCTCCACTGGTCCCACCGGCATCTCAAAATAAATAGGACCAAACCTGAATGGTCTTTCTTCACTCCACTGGACAGTCCGAGAGGCCTTAGCCTGACTTGTCAGTTAGGCTGAGCTCTGGAGAGGAAAGTAACTTCAACGAGTTCGTTTAATAGTGAGTGAGTGATGTTCATGGCACCAAAATGAAAGGACGACAATCTTGGGATTTTAACTGAAGCGGATTAGACCAGGAATTTGTGCCTGTTCTGGGTCGGTGGGTTAGGTGAGAATCCGTGGGTGGGTGTGAAGTTATGCCAATGTACTACAAATGGGATGAGGGTAAGTGGGCCTGCTCAGCACCTCTCTGAGAGTCATAATATTTCTCCATGACCATAACAATTATTTTTCTGTAAATTACCAGATTCCAAAACAAAAATAAGTATTTAAGATTAATGCACTGCAAGCAATGCAGAGTAAAAGGAGAAAGAGCTTTAAATGTACTAAATAGTCATGTTAAAAACTATGGTAAGTAAAACTTTACAAGACTCACCTCTATGATAAACACTAGATAAAAATAGCGCTTTTTTTTCTTATAACCTTTTGTTCTAAATCACCTTGTTCGGTTGTTTAAGAAACACTGCTACATTTGCATGAACAAGTCTGCTGAGGTAGATTTTCCCACAAATTCTATGTCATGCAAAAAATTTTCATTTAAATGTTCTCAGACTAGTTTTCGGTGGTTGAAATACAATGCATTGTGACCTCTGTGCTCTTGTTTTGCTTTTGCAAGTTATGGGAAAATACTTCTATAACAGCCTGTTCTTTATAAAAATGGTACTGAAGGAGGCGGGCTCTTCCAGCCACAGTCTGGGTTTGGTTTTCAGTCAACGTGCACTTGTACCTCCTGACCTAGGAGGACGTGCTCCAAGATTCTCGGCGGATGCCTAGAACCATGAATAGTACCAGAACGTACACACGCTGTGTTTTCCCCTGCACACACGTGCCTATGAAAAAGTTTAATTGAAAAATTAGGCACAGCAAGGGATTACCGACAATAACCAATAATAAAATAGAACCCTACCAGCATGCCGTAACAAAAGTTACGTAAATGTGATCGGTCTCTCCCCAAGTCTCCCACTGTGCTCTATTCACCTTTCTTCTTGTGCTGATGTGACACGACCCCATTTCGTCTGCACAATGAGATAAAGTGACATGGGATGAATTTGGAACTGTGACGTTGCATTACTAAGTGCAATCGGGGTGGCCTGACAAGATGCACTAGGATACTGTGACAGGTGACTGAGAAATGGGTGGCAAAGACAGCACAGGGCTGGAGGTGAAGGCAAGATTCACGTCCTGGGCAGGGCACAGCAGGACTGTGTGAGACTATAACTCCACTCCAAAAGGTGCTCAATTGAAAACTCGTGAGTTGTTCATTTCTGGAATTTTCTACTTAATGTTTTTGGCCTGTGGTTGACCATGGGTAACTGAAACCATGGTAAAGAGGGGACGACTGTATTAGCAGGCAGAAAGGGACTTGCCTCCCTGAACTGCCCCACTCATAGAAATGATAGGATTTCTCTATTCCCATCCACAGACGCTCACATTTCGGTTCAGGGTTTCCAACTACACAGGTGGTCCCAGAGTTGCCTCTGAAGGACAGAGAAAGGCAAAGTTAGGAGTGAGTATGTGGTGAGCTCAAGTCCTCCACAAGGCCTGGGTCTTCACTTAAATTTTACTGTGTTGTTTTAAAGCGAGTCCGCATCCCAATCCTGGTGTGGTTCGTTTGGCTTTGTTTTTTCACAGCATCTAGAGAGGATGCCGATTCTGGAACGAACCAATCCGTGGGCTGTTTCACCATGTGTCCAGGTCATGTTAGAGGCAGGCCTCACTTTGTCACACAGGTTGTGCTTCCAAAAAGTTTGGTTTATGTCAGAATTTCCCAAATTGAAATCTAATTAAATGTAGTAGAGGTGGCATATTCTATAAGAAGTTAAGTATATCAGAGCATTGAAAAAAGAATTCTTCTGGAAAGGAATTTTGAGACCTTTATTCTACTATCCACTCTGACACCAACTAGTTAATGTAATTATAGCTTTGGAAAACTCATGTCTATAAAGGCTTTTATTTAATTAACAGTAAAATGAAAGACTTAATAACTAGACTCCATCAAGTTCTATAAATCCCTTGACAAAATAATTTCATGAAAACCTAGTTACTGGGTTTGGGTATGTCAGTGTGTGTTAAAATCAAGACTCCATTCGACCCAGCAATCCCACTACTGGGCGGCTACCTAAAGAAAAAGATATCATTTTATCAAAAAGACGCCTGCACTCAAATACTTATCACAGCCCAGTTCACAGCTGTAGAGATGCAGAATCAACCCAAGTGCCCGATGATTCATGAGTGGATTTAAAAAATGTGACACACACACAATGCAACACTACACAGCCATAAAAAGGAATGAAATGATGTTTTTTGTAGCAACTTGGATGGAATCGGAGACCATTATCCTAAGTGAACTATCCGAGGAATGGAAGAGCCAATACCACACAGACTCCCTAAGAATTGGGAGGTAAATGTGGGCACACAGGGACACAAAGAGACATGAAGGCAATTGGAAACCAAGAATAGGAGTGTTTGGGATGCGGGTGAGAGGTAAAAACTTATTAGGTACAATGAATACTATCTGGAGATGGACTAGCTAAAAGCCCTTACTGAAACATAATGTAAGGTATCCATATAACAAAAAATATTTGTAATCCCTTCATATATTGAAGTTTAAAAATATTTTTAAAACAATAAAAAATAAAAATAAACACATAGAAAAGAACCAAATTATATTTCCTTTGCCATATATTCTGGAATTGGTACCTCACCTATTTTTATTTTCAACGAGTGGAAATGTTGGTGAAGTTGTGTGTCCTGACACTGGAGAGCTGCTTTATGTAACCTGATCTAGAAAATACTTCCTTTTCCTCCACTAGAAAATCTTGACTGTAAGGTAGCCAAGAGTTGCAGCTACCCTCGATCAACTGGATCACACTCTGGGGAGAAGGTTCTTGCAGCAGGCAGCTGGACAGAGGCTCCCGACATCCACTGCCTTCCTGTCAGTATGCCATTATCAAGCACACAGCAGGATGCGGACAGAGTGATTTGAAAGTGGATTCTCAATCTCCAAACAAATTTCTCCTGGAGGAGTAGAGTTGTAGGAGGTGGTGTTCTTTCACTAAGTGAGCTGCGTAGCCATCTAGCCCTACTCGGGGGGAAGGAAGAGACCTCAGAGGGTATGTGATTCCTTAGATTATACCTTAGCCTAACATTAAATTTATGACAGAAGAATTCTTCTTTGGTATGTTAATATCATATGTCACAGACAATATTGCAACCCACCATAACTCAGTCTGCAATAATACCTGTGGCAGGTAATTATGTCCCTGGCACTCTCCAGGCTTAGCTACAGCTGCAAAACCACAAGCTCCTGCACCTGCCAGAACAATCTTATTATGCAGCACCACTGTCTACTACAGCTCTGCTCAAATTAATAGTTAATGACTAGAGAAAGAACGGGTGAATCTGCATAACTGCCCATGACCTAGAAAGGCACTGAAGCTCTCTTTACAACTGTTAACTTCCGTGATTTTCAACCAGTGTGCCTTGAGAGGATCTGAGGTGGGCCACCAAAAATTTTAAAGATCACTATATAAGTTACTTTTAACGACGTTCAAAGCACAGTAAGTATATATTTTTTGATCAACATAATTTAAGTGTCCCATGGAAGTTTACCAGTAGGTTCAAGGGTGCTGTGAGATAAAAAAGGCTGGTACTTTTTTCATTGATCAAAAGGTTGATACTGCTTTATTTGATAAAATCATCACCACTACCATGATCCATAATTCAGAGTCTGTAGATAAGATGAAATGCGTTAATACAGAAAAGTACTCAATAAATGTTAGCCTTTTTTATTATGTGGGACATAAAATGTGTACATACATAAATCAAATGGTGAAATTTCACAATAAATTATCCATCATAGGCCAGTAGAAAACAGACGAAATATGTTAAAATAATGTTTCCTTAGGGAAAGGAGATAAAGGATAAAGACAAATTAAGTAGGAGAATCAGCCCAATGGGTCAGAGCTCAGGGGGGACCTGGATGAGTGGGCAGTGGCTGGGCAGAGGACAGGTTTTACAGAACAGGGAGCCTGAGTGATGGAAATTTCACTATCAGTTTACAACAAGAATATTTAGGAATTTAAACTAACTGTACAAGTGCTGTAGAAATCTACGTGTAGAATATTCAAATAAATATAGGTCCATATAAGTTAAATTTTTGGAAAGCCTTTATCTTCATTGTTGTGTGAACCCACATAAGTGTAAGTACCTCGTGTCTGGAATTCACAGCATGGAACAGGTTAACATCACATTTCCTCCTTGGAAACAAGGGAAAAATTGGATCTCTTAATCATTTTTGAGAATTTCTTTTTGATAATACTAATTATATCTTAAAATTTGTTCTCAAAAGATGTTCTAAAATATGATCAACTCTGCTAAAATACAAGGTCAAATAAACTGTGATTTATTAACTGTGTCATGTCATGTGATTTTTTATTAAATCATAGCTGTGTACATTAATGCAATCGTGGGGTACAATGTGCTGGTTTTGGGGGGTTAATCGCATACCCAGCTACATCAGCTCTGAGGGTATTAACAGTGATAAAGGAAGCAGGGTACAAGAACTGGGACAGGGACTATTGCAAAATGATTTTGTTTGTATAAATTTATGGGGTGCAAGTATAATTTTGTTACATGTGTAAATTGCATAGTGAGGAAGTCAGGGCTTTTGGGGTATCTGTCACCCATATAACGTACATGGTACCCATTAAGTAACTTCATCACTTGTCCCTCTCCCCTTCCCTCATCCTTCTGAGATGCCATTGTCTATCGTTCCACACCAGGCCCAAGTGCATGCCATCACTTGTGAGCCTCTGCTCGCAAGTGAGAACACGCAGTATTCATTTTTCTGTGTTGAACTAGGTTGTCTCATTTACCATAACGGATTCCAGTTCCATCAGGTTCCTGCAAAAGACATGATTCCATTTTTGTGTGTGTGTGGTTGAATAGTATTCTGTTGTGTATATGTGCTGTATTTTCTACATCCAACCATCTGGGGATGGACTCGGGTTGGTATCACATTGTTGCTATTGTAAACAGTGCTGCCATAAACACATATGTGCAGGTGTCATTTGGATATGATGACTTGTTTGCCTTTGGAGAGACACCCAGTAATGGGATTTCTAGATTGATGATAGCTCTATTGTTGGTTATTTGGGAAATCTACATACTGTTTTCCATAGAAGCTGTGTTAATTTACATTCCCACCAACAATTCCTTTTCTCTAGATCCTAGCCAAAATCTATTATTCTTTTCTTTTCAGTAATAGCCATTCTGATTGGGGTAAGATGGTATCTCCTTGTAGTTTTAATTTGCATTTCTAAGATGATAGTGATGTTGAGTGTTTTTTTTTTTTAATATGCTTGTTTGTTTACAATTTGAACATCTTCTTTTGAAAAATGTCTGTGCATGTCCTTTGCACGTTTGTTCATGGGATTACTTGTAGGTTTTTATTGAGTTGTTTGAGTTCTTTCTAAATTCTAGACCCCTGTCTCTGGTGGGATGCACAGTTTGCAAACACATCCTCACATTCTGAATGTTGTCTATTCACTCTGTTGATTATTTCTTTCAATGTGTGGATGCTTTTCAGTTTAATTAAGTCTCATCTGTCTATTTTTGTTTTGGTTGATTGTGCTTTTGGGGTCTTAGTCATGAATTCTTTGTCCCCCATCAGTTGTTGACTATGTTACAGATTTAAGATACAGCGCAAATTAGAAATAAACTTATGAACAAACTTGTTTAGTTTAGCCTAATCATTTAATTCATATTATATGATTAAGTTATCTAATTATATCATATGATACATTTTCGTAGAATATTAAATAAACATGCAAAGAATACGGGACCCCTGTTATCTACTGGGGGACAGAATGAGCAGAGGGTTTATTAGTGTAACAATTACACCAACCTATTTCGTATGCGAAATAGATACTAAATGGATAATACTTTTGGTGTTTTCAGAGGAAGACAGAAATCCTAGTCTTCCCTGCTAACTCCAGGCTCTGGCTACCATAAACCCATGTTTCAAATGAACAACTCCCACCCCCACCCCCAGATTGTCTCACATATCCTGTCATGACCAGACAGATGTGCAGGGATCATCTGACCAAGGCCCAGTCCTTAACACCTCCTTTCCATGGCCATCTGTTCACACAGATACACACACACACACACACACACACACACACACACGCACGCACGCACGCACTCACGGTTCAAACCTATCTTTTATTCTGGTGCATCACGGTTCAAACCTATCTTTTATTCTGGTGCATGGAGAAATTTCCACCCTCTTCTTCATCACCCATATAAGAGGTAGAAGAGCTCAGATTCATCACAGAAGGATGGGGTAGGCATGAAGTCCCGAAAGAATTTGTCCAAGTCTCCCCCACATTGCCCAGGTGGGGGCAGCTGATCTGCTGTTTACTCTTTCACAAAGCAATCCCAACACTAAGTAGAAAATAATCCCCCAGGCTGAAGTGAAATACTCCACAGAACAGCCCCACCGTTAATGCATATAATCCATGCTCCTCAAGTTGTGGGTAAGCTGGTAATCTCTATTGCACAATGATAAATCCAAGCAAATATTTAGTGAACATCTAATATGTCTCTGTGATATTCACATATATGGACTGGGCAATACAAGAGTCAACCAGAGGAAAGACAAAGACTGTTGAGCAAATACCTCATCTGTGCCCTCAGACACAGCTCCAGGAGCCTGGACTCTAGGAAGAAGGTTATACATAGCAAGTGAATACAGCAGAATGCTCATTGCAATCGCAGGTGGAAGGCCTGGGTTTATTTCTCTATTACTTTCTACGTTGTGACCAGGGGCAAGTTTAGTAATCTTTTTCAGACTTTTATCATTAAAAAATTTGATAAGTTGGCTTCGCCTACGCCATAGAGTTGTTATGAGATTCAAAATCAAATAAAAATGTTTTTCAGCTTTGCAAACAAAACTACACCACGGTCAACATAATAATGTAAAAATTATTATTGGAATCTGGAAAAGACAGGGCTAGACAAACGAATGAGAGCCAGGAGGTCTGGGCAATTATGAGCCTTGAGGAATCGGTTAATTTTCTGGTACTTCAGGGTTTCCAGCAGCTAAATAGCGATGTTACTAACATTATCTGCCTTACAGCACTTTGGAATATTCCCTGCCACAAATAGGGGCATCTTGTGGACACTGATTCCCCTTCTCTCATTGCTGAGGCCTTTAGCCAGCCGCATCGTAAGAAATGAGAGTGTGACAAATAACTAAATCTAGAAACTACCTCCCTATTGTTGCAGGATAAAGGAATCTGGGTTTTTCTTGCAATGCAGTCTATTTCCTCCCATGCAGCTGGAGAAAGGCATCTGGTAGGTATTTCCTTTTGTCTAAATCTGGCTTTTCCCCCATTTCACTTGGCACTTTCTCTGTCCGACCAAAGTCGTGGGTAATTAACCTTCATATACTAAGTCACTGAGGTTCGCTGCACTATTCCCTCAAGAAGTAAGCTCCAAACTGAATTTCCATTTAGCTTTTCCTGCAAATAGGCAGGAAAGCTCTGCAGCTGCCCATTGAGAAGAGTTGGGAGAATTGGGTATTGCACAACCCCTACCCCATGTTCCTAGCACCAAATGATAAGAAGACCTCTCTGATAAGTTTCTTTCAAGGATTAAATTATAGAAAAAAATTCTTAGACTACTACCTGGCACATATTAAGATTACATGGATTTTATTTTTATTTTTATTTATTTATTGCAGTTTTTGGCTGGGGCAGGGTTTGAACCTGCCACCTCTGGCATATGGGGCTGGGACCCTACTCCTTGAGCCATAGGCACTGTTAATTTTTTTTTTTTTTTTTTGGTATCTTTTTCATCAGAGTGGAGATTTCCGGGGTTGCAAAGCGAGATACCTCCAGACAGGTTATAGAAGGTGGTGGAAGTCCTCTAGGAACTTCCAGCCAGAGACTCCATTTGGAGCAGGCAGCTGTCGCTCGGCTCAACTCCCCAGTTACTGAGGTCCAGAATGTGGGTGGGCCAGGTCTTCTAGATGACTTGAGTATTTAAGAAAATATGGAGACTGGATTTTTGTCATGATTTCTGAAGATTAACATCTAATTTAAAAACCTGCAATACCATACACAAACCCAACAGAACATGCTAAGGGCTGAATTCAGCCTACAGGCCCCTGACTTAGGGTATCTGCATTTATAGACACCCATAGCAACTGGCCGTCTGTGACCCTGCTCTGTAGCTTCTTGTCCCGACTCCCATGTGCCTGGTCTCAAGTCTTCAAAAAGTTTGCTTGAGCCAAGGCTGTACCTGGATCTTGAATGAAATAACCTGGTACTGGAAAGAGGAAAGTGTGCACCTGCTGTGTGCCAACCCTGCCATCTTAGCTCCTCCTCACCTACGGCAGGTGTGCTCATTCTGGTTTCCTAGACAGGAGAACCTAAATGCAGAGAGATTAATAAACGTGCCACAGTGGGGATAGAGTCACATTCAATCTGTCTGATACCCAATCCCACATTCTTGGCTGCTTTTAAAAGCCATTTGTCAATTCATCTAAAGAAAGGCAGATGACATTAGCCACTTGACTTTCCAAGGTCTTCACTGCTTAACCTGATAGGTTTTTTCTCATTCATAACCAAAAGTATGTATCTGATTAGGGAATATGATCTCTCCAACTGAAGTGAGACCTGAGTCATTTCCCCTTCCAGCTTGGCCACATTTTGCTTGTGGTGTCCAAAAGGAAGAGCCTGGAGTATGTTGCACCACAGACTTATGGGCGGGCATGGGAGTGGTCCACGTCTCCGTGTCCACACAGGACAAGAGAGGGGGCTGCGAAATGTAATCTAGCTATGGCCTAGAGGGCAGCGGATGCAGGTTTGGTAAACACCTAGAATTCTCTGCCACAGAGGCCTGGCCATCAGTATTTCTATCTGAAAGGTAAGCATTTTTTAATCACCCAGATTGAGTGCGTTCTTCTTTGGGGAGTTTTTGACATTAGATGATAGGATTGTCAGCCTATTTTGTCCATGAGATGATGGTGGTGACACCTCATAAATACCTATTTTCTCAAGAACATGTGTGGCTTCTTCTGCATTAGCATATTACAGAGGCCATTTCTTTCTAATAGTTCCAAAAAGTCATGATGTGGCCGTTCCTTTAAATCCCATGATCCGTCATCAGCAGCAGTCCCGTGTGGTAGCTCCCACCTTTAAATTGGATTTTAGTGCTATCTCTCTGCAGTTCGCTGCAGAGAAATGACAGATAATTTCATAGCTCAAGAGTATCAAACAGATGAGTTCCACAAACACAGGGTCCAGTATCCGGCAGGATGAACCAAATGTGTAGCCTTCAAATTAAGGGCATTTGCTTTCCTTCTCTCTAACTGCGTAATTTAGGATCACTCAGGGTCATTAGCGCAGCTTTTTTTAGATGCACATTTGGCTGTTCTCCTGGATTGGGTCTGTCTTCCTGCTGCTATTGCTGTCGGTTGCTCCCTGTTCATTCAGAGCAGAGGGGACTGGAGCCTTGAAAGCTGAAATTCTTTGCTTTAAGATATGAACTGATCTCTTATTCTCATTTTAAAGGAAGATTTTCCAGGGGCCTAATTTTTCTTTCCCTTGAGATTTTCCTTTCTTTGTAAACTCTTTGAGGAAAAAGACCACTTTAGCTTCAGTCTATTGAAAAGATTTTGTAAATGCGCCTGGGATTGGTCTTCCTCATGCAATGTCTTTTATTGTAATGCATGAAACCCCGGCCCCAAGACATTGCACGCACTCAGCACAGAAGCCTCTGTGTTAGCCACAGTGGGAAAAGAGGGTAGGACGACTGTCTTATGTAACCTCCATCTCTACCTCTCTGCAGAAAGAATAGAAAGCTAATTCTATTGAGATTTATCCCTGTGTCTAGGAGCAATCCCCTCCCCAATCTATAGGGACTTTCCTCCATAGCTCACTATCCTTTGATCTCCAAATATTCCATGTCTGGAAAGAAAATCTAATGAAGAAAGGAAAAGCTAATGGCATCGTGTATCCATCAGTAGGAAGTAAAGAAACTTGAAGGGACACAAGAGCTTGAATAGGCTGAAAACTGGACAAAGGAGAAATTGAGGGTATGAACTATTCCTGAGAGCCGGGGTTATGTGGCCTGTTGCTTCTGTACCTGGTCAAGTTTTTACTACGTGTCTGGGTGTGAAGGTGCTCAGTAAATGCTCAGTGATTCTAGAGTTTCTCCTTCTCACCAGAATCACCACCTCTTAGAAAATGGAAGCAGTGGTGACAGAGGTCCCCGAGATCCTGCTCAGGGTCTGGCTCTGAGCTGTTTGGAAAGGTAATATTAGGCTCTGTGTACAGATAATGTTATTCTATATATAGGAAATTCCAAAGAATCCACAAAAGTTTGCTAAACCTAATAAGTAAATTTATCAAAGTTGCAGGGTATAAGCTCAATGCACAAAGACCAGTTATGTTTATACACCACAATGGACATTATGAAAAGAAAAGAAAGAAAACAGTTTCATTGACAACACCATCCAGAGGAATCAAATACTTAGTAATAAAGTAACCAATGAGGTGAAAAACTTGCACACTGAAACATATAAAACATTGTTGAAAAAATATTAAAGAAGATAAAAATAAAAGGAAAGCCGTCTTATTTTCATGGATTGGAAGACTTAACATTGTTAAAATGCCAACATTACCCAAAGAAATCTATAGATTCAATGCAATTCCAATTAAAAATCCAATCGCCCTTTTTTTCTCACATAAAAAAGATGATTTTCAAATTCACAGGAAATTGTTAGGGCCCTAGAATAGCCAAAGCAATCTTGAAAAAGAAAGGTAGAAGGCTCACGCATCCTTATTTCAAAACTTACTACAAAGCTAACCAGTAATTCTATTTCTTGGTGTATACCAGAAGAATTGAAAACGGCACTCAGAGAAATATTCATACAGGAATGTTTATGGCAGTACAATTCACAACTCATAATAGCCGAAGGGTGGAACTAACCCAAGTGTCCACTGACAGAAGGCTGGATGAACTAGACAGATAAACAAAATGTGGTATGTACATGCAATGGAATATTATTTGGCCATAAAAATGAGTAAAGTTCTGATACATGCTATAATACGAAAGGACTTTGAAAACATGCTAAGTGAAATAACCAGACACAGAGGCCACATACTGGGTGAATCTACTTTAGTCAAATCTCTGGAACAGATAAGCCCATGGAAAGGAGAAGCAGAGTGGTGATTGCTGAGCACTCAGAGGAATGGAAACTGCGTAATGGGTGTGATGTTTTCTTTGGGGGGTGATGAAATGCTTTGCAACTAGATGGTAGTTGCACACCACTGGGAATATATTAGATACCCTCCACTTTAAAATGATCGGTTTTACATTATACAAATGTTTACCTCAAAAAACACAAAATAGGCTCAGCGTATACTCACAATCCGGTGTGAGTCTCCATTCTGCTGATGGGGACCAGAGCACTCTGTCCTCCCTCCCTTCACCCTGAAGCTCACCACCATGGGGGAGTGCGTCAGCCATCAGAGACTTCACTCACGTCCTCATTTTCACAACCTTGACTAGGACCAGCCCCCAACAGACCATGGCATGCTAGGGCAGGACAGTTCAGTAGTGCCATGGGCTGCTAATGAGGTACGCACTGAGAAGAGGCCCAAAATAGCCAGGGTAGGCAGAATGCTTCTAAATAGAAATGTGATACACTCGCAAGTGGGCATGAAGCAGAATATGGCAGCGCCCCAGAAAGACAGATGGGTGGTTTAGACACAGCTGCTGTCACTGGGGGGGGGATATCTGCTGATTTCCATAGAGATAGGGGGCAGTTTATTTGGGAAGAATGTTTCAAGGGCATAAAGGATGTAAATAGCATCTTCTCACCTAAAATTCAATAAAGGTATAATAACCAAAAATTGGGGGTGATGGCATTGGACTTAAAAGCTATGAGCACATAGCCCTTAGGTGAGGGGATGTCTGCGCAGGGGGACACAGTGTGCAGCCATGAGCGACAGCTGCAGGAATGATTGCTAACACTTCAGAATCTGAGGCCTTGGAGAAATTCACATGCTAGTGCAATTCTTGCAGTTTTCCCTAAATCTACTGGAGCAGAGAACTCAGTTTCCAGCCGTCTTCCTGTCAGGCTCAGCTTTCTCCCCAGACTTTCAGGGGGACCCCTCTGGCGCCACGGAGAGGCAGGCGCTGGTCGATACCTGTCCTCACTCTAACAGCATCTGCTGAGCTGCGGCTCATCACTTCCGATGTTTAGACTATTAGCACCTCCGCAGATTCTGATCCCTTCAGCCCCAACAGTGTGACATTATTTGCGTGCTGGTTAACACTGTGTTCCAGGGCCTTCAGTCGCCTTAGTCTGGATCTCACACTCGTGGCATTGTAGGGATGGTCCACTCTAGAGGGAGCTCCTTTTTTTTTTTTTAATTTAAGCAGAAGAAACACACAGTATTTACTTTATACCCGGCTCTGGGCTAAACACTTTATAAATACGTAGTCATCTCACTACATGGATAATGCAAGTGCTTTAGCTATCTTTATCTCCTGCCAACATCAGAGGCTTCAGGAATTAGCATGATGAATATTAAATATGAGTTCTCATAGATGAAATTAGTGGAATTCGGAATGTGGGGCATGACTAGAATTTTGGAGAGATGCTTCTTACTTCTGCTAAATAGCCCATCAGCTTTGTGACCTTTGTGCTGCAGGGAGACCCTTGAGGTTTGCTCTCTAACTGGCCCAGCTATGGTCCAGTACAGTGTCCAGAATATTGGTCAGAATGTTCTCTAATGTAATACCTAGTCGAATAATAAAAGAATCCTGTCTTCAGAATATTATTCCATCTTCCTGAAGTGAGATTTTTATACAGGATTGCATGGATTGTTTTATGTCTACTTGCTAACGCATATTTAGCAAATGTCCAAACTCAGAGAAGTATCATGTCTGAGACTTATTGTCGTTATAATCTGGATGGAAGACTTTAAAGCCACCACCAACTTGTTGGTGGCTGCCGTGATCTACCAGAAATAATCCAGTAGTTGTTCACGGCCAAACTAGCAGTTTGCAACTTCCCAATACCAAGTCTGTTCTGACCCCAGCAAGAGTGGTCCTCCCACCATCTGCGGCCCTATATTCTCTCCAACACTGTCAGATGGCCTGAGCTCTCTGCTGCTAAGAATTATATATAACATCACAGTCTCAGAAACATGGTAAATGATTCCACAGCTCCCCGTGGGCAGCACACGGGGCCTTCTTTGTAGAACTTCTCCCTTATTCCTCCTTGCTACTGCTGCTGGCTCCAGACCCAGAGACATTGTCATTTCCCCTCTAACAGCCTCTGATGGGTTCGAGCCTAACATCTGTGAAGCTTCAGAGACTTTGCTGCCCCGTGTGGGAGCCAGCCCCTCACACTCTGGGCCTCCTGTAGGCACACCTGTGTTGTCTTCTCCTACACTGGGCCGAAGGTGTAGAGTGAAACCAAGAGCAGAAACCATGGTCTGTCTTTTCCAAGGTTGGTCAAAAAACCAACAAAAAGCAGGACAGCCACTGTATTTCGGCCACCCTCTGTTTTTCTCTGACTTCTCGAGCTGGACCATACAACCCACCAAGAGGAAAACAAATTAACTGGCTGTCGCCAAGTACAGGATGATCTTGATCCCAGGGAATGAGTTGTATAGTCACAGAAAAAGACGTGTCTTCTCGTCCTGGGGAGGCTGGTATGAGGAGCCACCTTGGGGAGAAAACATTTATCCAGAAAGACTTAGAATTCTAGGTGCCTGAGTAGGAATGATTCAGCAAATTTACGAATTCACTAGACAACCCATTCTCATGCTGGCCAAGTGCTGTTAGGTAACGGGGAGGGGACCAGCCAGGCGCTGCTATGCAACGGGGAGGGGACTGGTTGTCATGGGTTCTAAGCCCAGCTCTGAACACTTACTGTGTGACTCTGGGGACGTCGCATACCCTAGTCTTAGCTTTCTCATCTGTAAAACAGACAAAATAATCCATACTCTACATGCTCCATGGAGTTTTGGTGATAAGAAAATGAGTCGAAATATGTGAAACTGTTTAGTTAACCATAAATGCTATGTAACTATAAAAGATTGTTATTATTCACCCACACCAATTCAAAAAACCCAAATGTAAATTTACAAATTAGAAAGTCATTATATGTTAAAAATATTGTTCCAAATCTAATTAAATGAGAACAATGGTTCATTTGTCAATTTGTGTAGTATATATCCAAACAGTAACACCATGGAATGTAACTAACAGGAATAGACCAAAATAATATTTTGTTTTATATAGAAAGCAGCTACTTATACAATAGCTAAGTCTTAATAACAATCTTATTCAGAATTCATTTTTCGGAAGATCAGAAATCAGTGCCTTTACCACCTGGCTTGCCTTAAGTCCCTTACAAACAGGGACCAACAGCATACAACCCTTTTACAGTTTCCACCATGTTTTAAATGCATTTTCTCATTTGGTTATCCTAAAATGCTTGGCAGCTACCTGGAACACTATCATTCCCAATGTGTATGTAACGGCAGGAAGGGAGCGTCAGGAAGTGTGAATGTCGTTCCAAGGCCATGCACTGTCACCCACTAGAGGGTCAGCCTGGCTTGCTTGCTGAGTCTCTTACTCAAAGTCCTATGTTCTTTCTGTTACACTGCAGATATTATGAGCCACAAGGATGGGCAATTTTGATCTTTCACCATCTCTTCCAACCCCCAGGCTCTCAAGCATACAAAGATCATCATTCCTCTCTCTCCCCCTTTCTCAGCATATCAGCTTAATCACTTCATTTTGCCCCAGGGATAGCTCCACTGAGCTCCCTGTGCCCCGTCTGAGCTGGGACACCTCTGCAAATCAAGCTACTGTCTTCCTCTTAATATAAGAAGTGAAACCTTTTAGTGTGCCCGGTAATCGTATGTTTCTATAGTGTCTTGCACAGAAAAACAATTTAGCTCCAGGAGCTCTGAGGAGGAGGGAGACCCGACTTTTCCTAGTGACGGAGCAGGAGCTGGCAAAAGTGATTCTGCACATCCAGAATGAGACCCCGAGGGCACCAAGGAGGACTTGTTCCTGGCATCCGTCTCCCTGTGGGACTCAGCTTAGAAGAAAGAAGCTGCCTTGCCTTTTCTCCTTTCTTTTTACTTTGTTTCTTCCTGCTTTTAAAGATAGAGTATTTTTAATACATGTTTTTCCAACAACCTCTTCTTCTTCCCCATGTCTCCCAGAGATTCATAAATTACAAGGAGACAGAGGGGTAAAGCCTGCTTGTCAGACCTTATTTCAAATGCACTGAATCAATCAATTGTTGTGTGAGTTGCACAGTCTGAGTGGGGGATGGAAGTGTAGAAGTGCACAGGTCAGCCCCATGTGCCAAACATCAGGAAATGGTTGCACAGGCCCTGTCTCCCCCATTTCTCTCCTTTGTTGTGGGGGGTGGGGGGGGGAAGCAGTACAGCTTTGGTGACTCTGTTCTCTCCACACAATGGAGATAAACCCCAGGAGTGGCACTGCAGACTTCTTCAGGGAATACTAGGTGGAGAGAGTTGCTGCTGGAAGCATTTGTTTCTGGCAAACAATTTTTTATTTGATGGTGTATGGGAAGGAATGGGACTAAGTGAATATATTCATATGAGGGTTTGTGAAAAAACAAAACCAAAAACAATGACTTGAGGATCAGGCTTCTGTAAGAGTAGGTGTTCATTCTGTGGACAGCCAGGGGATCTGAGAGACACTGGATATACACAGAGACAGACAGCGATGTACACACAGATGTACACACACATACACAGAGATATACACAGATGTACACACAGAGACAGTGACATACACACACACACACTCTCTCACCTCTGTGTATAACCCGCAGTCCCAAACTTAAAACTAAATGTCAGCCACAGCAGCAATTTGTAAATCAGTTGTTTGGAATAGCTTTTAAGAGAAATAATACTGCACAGGATGGTTAAGCTGAACTGTAAATCATAAAGGACTATTCTAGCCCACACGGTCCTAACACTAATGGTCTTTTAAGAATCATAACAGGTTAACAATCATCGCTAAAAGAAAATACCTTCAGCTTTCCTAAATCAGAAAATCCTTGCTTCTCCAAGCAAGGATTAAACACATGTAAACCACGGGGATTAAGTAAAGCGGTAAAGACTGAGAGAATTGTCATCGTGAGAAACTGCGAGCCCAAATGATGCCTGACACGCTATGCCTTCACACCTGTTTTGCTCTTGGACAAACCTACTTCCTGACTGCATGCTGACAGACTTGGCCGATCCCCCTCTCCAGGCTCCCAGTCTAGACTTAGACTCAGGCTGGTACCAGTTGGGTGCCACAAACAGGTGTCAGACTATAGCTTAATATAGGTGCGGGTGCGGTGTCAGCATGCAGATGGGGGTTTTGGCTGTTCTGAGTAATTTTCCAATCCTTATTTCTGATCCTCAAGGTAGTCCCTCCACATCTGGCTCCCTGGGACAAGAGCCGATATTGTAAGTGGCCCTGTGCTTTCTCCCTGGGGTTGGTGCCACCTGCACTTGGGAGCTGTAGAGCCCAGCCTCAGAAGCTCAGTGTACACTCTCGGGGTGCTCCAGAGTCATCTGACGCACGTTCACCAGCTGCTTGGCTCAGCTGTCCTAGCTCCCTGCAAAGCTTCCTTCCTCTTCTTCCAAGCCGGTCAGTCTCTAGGCTGTGCTCCTTCTCCCGAGAAAGCCCTCCTCCTGTTCAAGATAGGCAGACCTCGGTGCAGATTTCAAAGGAAATCTAACTTCAGGCCCTCAGCATGAGGAGAGTTTCTAACTCCAGCTCACTCACAGATGATTAACCGATGTATGGCCCAAGAAATGGGCCGCTCAGCACTGTCCAGTTTCAGTACTCTGCGAAGATTGATTTGTGGGTTCCCCTGTCAGACTCAGAGTGTTTGAAATACTCTCGGTGTTAACAGACGTCACTTCAGTGAAGGGGACACAAAGGTAAAGACCCTCCAAGAAGGCTGACTCTGTGATCCCCTAGCAGAGAGCTGGTAAGAAGTGCAACTGTGATGGAAGGGCCCTGGAGACAGAGCTCCGAGCTCCTCAGAGCCCCAGATATGCAGCCGGCCAGATTCCTGACAGAGGGTAAATACCTGCTTCCTCTCAAATCTATCAAAACTCCCTTGCAGCCTAACAGTGGTAAGTGGAAATGAACGTGACTGTGCGTTAAGGAGTGAGGGCTGGGGGGTAAGCTGTCTTTGTTTATACCTCCTTCCCTGTTACGGCCTCAGTGCCATCCACAGCGCTCCTTTTCTGCAGCACTTTCTGTCTGCAGCTGTGTCTAAATGCAGACGTAAACATATTAATAAAGAGGGATGGCTGTGACTGGGACTATAAATGTGTTTGCTTTTTTCCTCCTGGAGCACATGACTATGTGTCTTAAACCCCTCTAGTGAGCTATGTTTTGCTTTAAAAAGCTGGTGCTCCCAAAATAAGGCTGGACTGAGTCATCAAGCCCTGGGCCTGGGGAGGGGAGCAGGGAGGCTTCTCCAGTAAAGAAGCTCTGAACAAAGCAGGAGGGTGGGCAGGGGGGAGGACTTTATCCCAAGGGTGGGCAGCACTCGGCCCACTGGCTAAATTCAATCTGCTGCCCGTTTTAAATAAAGTTTTATTGAAATACAGCAACCATAAGTCACCTAGGGATTGTCCATTGCTGCTTTTGTGGGGGATTGCTTAATTGCAGCAGAGATTGTATTTGGTCTGAAAACTTAAAATTTTAGTATTTGGCCCTTCAGAAATAGTTTGCTGATCCCTGCTTTCTATGAACCTCTCCAAACCTCAGGGTGTGCTTGCCACGTTTTTCTATGTACTGACTCGTTTTAACAGCATGATGCCCTGGGAAGTAGCACGGCCCAATTTTCTGCCGAGGAAAGGAACCTCAGAGAGTTTCTATGAGTTGCCCCCATTGCATCATCTAGAACTAACAAGGGGAGG
Source organism: Perodicticus potto (assembly GCA_963574655.1). NCBI lineage: Eukaryota > Metazoa > Chordata > Mammalia > Primates > Lorisidae > Perodicticus > Perodicticus potto. Next base: position 11,160 of record CAUYRH010130915.1, on the reverse strand, counting down.
CTGGGACAAGGGTTTCTCAGTATTTATCTGATTTTCTGTGTGCCTCACTCCATCAGCTTCTGAGTAGGAGTTTTCTAGAACAACTTCTTGGGGATGAAGAATTTAAATACAAGTGGTTGGACCTGCCCTGTCTTAGACCCTGCATTATAGTCACGTGTGCCTTAATGATAGGCACGTGTCCTTGGGCAATCTGTCACTGTGTGAACACACAGCGTGCACTGAACACAAACCCAGATGGCACAGCCTGCCACTCCCAGGCTCCACACCTATGTGGCTTGTGCCTGCAGCACCGTGGGAGGTACAGTGGAGCTTCCCCAGCTGACAGCAGCCTGGCTGACCACCTCCTTACACAGACCAGACACACACTGCCTGCACGTGTAGGTATAGCAGGCCCACTTCCTTGTGCTAACCACCTCTGTATGTTCACCAGTTTGTTCCAGTCCCTTGGGTGGTCAACTTACAGAGGTTCTGCTGTGTTTGTGTATCTAACCATGGAAAAGGTACAGTAAGAAATATGGACTTAACTGGTACAACTGCACAGAGAAGCTGCTTTTTTTTTTTGAGACAGTGTCTCACTCTATCGCCCTGGGTAGCATGCAATGGCATCACAGGTTACAGCAACCTCCAACTCCTGGGCTTAAGCAATTCTCTTGGCTCAGCCTCCCAAGTAGAATGTTGTTTGGCAGACCCAGACTAGATTTGAACCCACCAACTCCAGTGTATGTGGCTGGCGCCTTAGCCACAGAGCCTGAGTTCCCCGTTTATAATATAAATGGATACGTTAAAACAAAAATCTCAAAAGCATTGCAAATTTGAACTTTCTGCAAAGTATCCCAATTAGTCTCCCTTTCTGATTCTCTACATCTCCGTAGACAGTCCATGTATTGCCAGCACCCCCAGGTAAGTTACCTCTGCCATGGCGGGTCACTGTGCAGGAGGGATTGGGAGAGGGACAGGAGGGGGCGGTGGCCCTAAGCTCCCCTTCCCCGGCTGCTCATCACTGTGTACAGCCAACATTTCCTGGAAACTGCAACTCCGGGAAGAGTCTGGTGAGGAGGTTGGAGTCTGCATAACAAAGGGACAAAGAATAGTCATTTATTTTGTTACCAGAGTTTTCTTTAAATGGAAGGTGCTATTTTTAAGTCCCTCCCCATCAGCCTGCAAGGGCCAGTGCATCAGTTGTCCAAAATGCACTGGAGTCTCCGCATCCCTCTGTGATGCTGTTGGAGAGGAGCAGCAACTCTGCACTTTGCATGTTTGCTGCGATGAAGGTATTTCTTAACAAATTCCTGAAAACAAGGCATTTCTAGAATCTCTGCAAATAAGTCATATTATACAAGAGGAAGGTGACCCAGACTGGTCTCCTCTGCCAAAATTTGGATCTGGGTAGGTCATGTTTGTGTGACAGTGAGAAGCCCCAGGAAGTGTGTGGAAGTCAGTGACCATTGCATTTGGGGCCTCAGACTGCCCCTATCTAGCCTGTGGACAGCCAGCTGCACCAGGCCTGGTCCTGGGGTGAAAATGGCAATTCAGTTGAATTTGCCTTTTAGTGTGTGCCAGGCAGGTTCCAGCCAATAGAGTAGAGAAACTTTAATATGGGGAGATAGTTATAAAGATACTGGAGAGCTGAAAATTCAGAGAAGGGATTATGAGGCAACCCAGAGATTTAGCAATAGCAGGAAACTGCTCTCGCCTCTAGGGCTGGAGGAACAGGACGGAGACAGGGCGGCCGAGCTTTGGGGCTGGTGCTGCTCAGTGGAAGCTGAGCCCACACCAGGGGCTGCCTGTGGAAGAGGGGAGTGCGGGGCAGACAGAGTCACTTCCAGAGAGGCAGCCCAAGGCAGGGAGATGAGGGAACCCCTGGCGGCTCCCTCCTTCTGTTCCCAGGTCTTCCAATGCCAGCCCCCATTAGTTGGACACCGCCGATCTGCAAGAGAGCCTGGAAAATGAGCTTCCATAATTCAGCGTCTCACAACACAAGCTGGAGTAGAAAAGAGGTGAAATATTAATTTGAGAAACAAGCAAAAAGATGGATAGCAGTGAATTCTATAAACATCTTGTCTTTGTTGGAAAGTGATCACTGGGCACCTGAAATGATGTTGTTCACCCTCTGCTGTTATCTGTTAGCAACAACGCACAAGACCAGGAATGTCTCAGGGCCACCAAAGGGCTTGTCTCCAGCCTGCATGACAGATGTCCGTACATGGTCAGGGCTCTGAGCGCCCCCTTGCTGGGTGCTCCAGTGCCCTGCCCAGGACAGAGGCCCTTGCTTCTCCAGTTGCTGGGAGCATGTCCTGCTCATGTGACTCCCCTGCATTCTTCGCCATGATTTACCCCCGACTGGAGAAAGCCACATCACACCCCCTCACCCACTTCTCCGGTTTTGGCTGATTCCATGCTTATTTTGCAGCCTGTGGGTGGAAGAGGGCAGGTGCCCAGCTCCTTTGCCTCAAAGGAGGGCCACTCACTCCGAGGACCATCCAAGCTCCTGGGTACCTGGGAGGACACAGTCCAGCCTCTCCCTTGGCCTCGCTCTGCCTTCTTCTCCTTTGGGTGTTGTTTTAGAGAACTTCTTCAGCAAAACTTCTGCACACCAATCTCAGAATCAGGTTTTCACGCCTGGGCTGCCACTGCCTATGAGGTGAGGACTCCCAGCAGAAGGGCCTTTCTCAGGTCTGGTCTACCTGGTCCAGCGCCATCTCCTTAGTGGCAGCACCTGGGTTGACGCGGTGGGAATACCTGGGTACTCACCTTCATTCACCACAGGAACACCACTGTTCCTTTTAATCATCTATAAATGTCAGGCAAGAATTCGTTTAGACCTTTGCATGCCTATTACATGTTTAATCTACATCACCCATGTGAGAAACTGATCTCATCATTTCACTTTTATTAGAGTCCTGTTAATGAACTTTCCTTAAATAAAACCACTTCGAACTTTAAGAGGTCCCTTCTGCTTATAGTGGATTATACACAATGCCCTATACTACTACAAGTCACACATAGCTATTTGTTTCCTAAAATGTAAGCCTTCGTTAACACAAAAGTTTTTCTGATACCTTTCAGCCTCTGGTAGATGTGGTGCCGCAGGTGTGGGGTGGATAGAGCTGAGGGTGGGATTTCCCCTAAGCAGCTGGACATAAGAGATACAAGGTTTGGTTCTGAGGATTCAACTGCTAAAATCTGCACGCAATGCTTAGAAATCTAGGTGAGTAAATAAGAAACTACCTGTAAATATATGGCCAAAGGATTTGGACTGTCCCTGATTCTGCACAAGGTGACCTGGGTATCAGATGGCACAGGAACATATTTATTATTTAGGAAGCTAAAGCCTAATCAATTGTGTCATAATATATGGACACGAAGGGGCAGTTTAGCAGGGCAAAAGTTGGCAGCATTTCTCCAGCAGTGCCTGAGCTAAGACACTGAGCTAAGATGACAACCTTAATTACTAGAGGGGTGTGCTGTACCAAAGGGTAGGAAGGATTCATCACACCAAGCCATGGCCTGGATAAAAATCTCCCAGACTGTCCACCCCATTTGCTCCGATTTCATGCTTACTATGCAACTTCAGAGTCATTATTTTGACCTCTCCAGAAAGAGGCAGCTCCCCAGCAGAAGAAATGAGAATTCCTTCCTTTGGATCAAAATATCTTCCATTGTGTACCAAGAAGATTTCAATCACTTCACGTGCTTTGATTTTAATTTGGTTAGTGTGAGCCAGTGTCCCTGATTCATTTTGACTAGGACAATGACAAAATTTAGGACTTAGAGGTACAGTGAACTCACCAAGGTGAGATCCCTTAGTCAATGGGATCTAGCCTTCAGCTGAGGACCCCTCATCTCCCAAACTAAAAAGAGGCTAAGTTTACTTCTGTCTGCTTAATATTTTACAACCAGGAAATGCTGAACATCATTGGCAACTTTAGGGATTTCTCTGTAAACTTGCCATTCTAGATTACTCATAAAAACAAGAGATAAAATGCCCCTTAGGCTTGAGAGACCTATTATACATACATCCTCAGAATGGTTCAGTCTGTTTATTCCCACACTTGATATCATAAATACATAAAAGATAATCCTCTGATAAAATATAATCCTCTAGCCAGAGCAGAGATTGTTTCCCAAAAAGCTTCAGGAAGATGCATATTACTAACATTTCATGCTTTCTCTACTCTGGACCCTGAAGCTGGTTCTGCAGATTCCCCCTGCCCAGCAGACGGAAGAGCAGAGGTTCAGGGCTGTGCCCACCGCTCAGCTTGTCTTTCTCTTATGTGACTGATTTTCCTGCTCCTGGTCCTGAACTCCTGGCTGCCTCTCCCAGGCCTGCTTCCCACATCGGCCAAATGTGGGAAGCAGATTCAGTGTCCTTCTGGATACTCCTTCCAGACCTTTAACCTCAGTTTCCCAGCTAGGCTGCCCTCAACTCTGAAGTCCTAGTTCGTCTGTGGTTGGACAGCCTGGACTAAGCTACCATATTTGTCTCTCATTATGTTGGGGAAGAGACACAAACACATTCCCGAAACCCTCACTTCCCTGGAACTCTATCTCCACCCCCGGGGACAAGTGAATGAAGTTGCTCTTGTGCTTTGTACTCTCTGCATGTGGGAGGGCAGGGCTGCTGCGGGGAGGGCAAGGTAGCAGTGTGGTCAGAGAGGCCAGGGTGCAGTTATGTGCCTGGCCACTTCTCTGCGCAGCAGCCACCCTTGTCCCAGCAATATTTGAAGAATGACACCCTCTCACCCCTGACCCTGTCCCTTCTGAAATCATTTTCTCATGAATTAGGTCAGTTAGAGTAAGGTGGTATTTTAAAGTAGGGAGTGCTCTCCTTTCTTGCCACCCCCACTTTTTCATGTCTTATTTCCCTTCTTTATTGTTCTAGGGGAAAGACAGCACAGTCCCCAAAGATAAGAAGCTGGTTCTTGACTTTGCTGGAAAACCTGAAACAGGACAGGTGCTCCCACTCTCCTGAGACTGTAAACGGTGCTCCTGGAGAGAGAGGGGAGTGAACGAGAAGGGAACCCCGCGGAGGAGGGACAGAGCCCACGGATAGCTCTGGGGATTCAGGTTCAGAGGAAATCAGCACACAGCTCTGCAGCTTCATCCTTCCAGAAGTGTCCAGCGAAGTGGAGAAACCAAGGAGGCTGTGTGGTATATCTGAGGTGGGCCAGAGGGAGCTGGGTAAAGGTCCCCACAGCACAGAAAAAGCAGGGACAGAGCTGACCCCATCAGGAAGGAGCTAGGGACTGCACCTGCCACCCCCCTCTGATATCCCCCTGAGATTCCCTGGAAACAAGTTCCCAGAGCCCTGTTGCTGCCGTCCTCACAGGCAAGGCTGCAGGCAGAGGGCTGCGTGGAAAGGGGAGGGGCCGGCTCTCAGGCTAGGGAGCCAGTTAAGTCTGCAGCCTCTGCCCAGGCGCCTTCTGTGGAGGTGAGGAGGACGCACAGGCTGCAGGCTGAGAACAGTAGGCACGGTCAACTTGTACAGGATGGACATGTGGACGTTTAGGACTCTCACAGGCCCCAAGGAATGCCAGGTTGTGAAAGATGCTTACACAAGTACCCAGTAAATGACAGGCCCTGTTCTAGGTATTTCATGCAGTGAAACACATTTAATTCTTACTGAACACCTTGGAGAAATATTTCTTTTGTCCATTTTATAGATAAGGGACTTGTGACAAGGAAAGGTGACTTCTGTAAATGTCATAGGCAGGATGGAATCCAGCCCTGCTGGCTCTAGGAGGGTGGCTGTCATCTCCCGGGAAGTTGATTCAAGTCGTGCACAACCCGAGAGATAGAGCACTGGCGTCCCACGTCACTGGCCGCAGTTACCCAGACCCTTTGTAAGCAAGTTGACCCACCTCAGCTCCAACTTGGGGTCAATGTCTGCTCTTCATGGCTTTTATTGCGGCGGTTCATCTACCCAGCTCCCCACAGAATTGGTGGCCTATTTATGATCTTGGGGATTTCCTGCAGCCAGAGGCTCTGGTTAGAGCAGAGGAAGGGCCACAGGAGGTTCAGGGAGACTGGGGAGTCAAGGCCCTGTGACAAAGCCATGCAGGGAAGCTGAGTGTACCTGCTGACTGGGCTGGTTCACATTGGGCACCGAGGCAGAGCCCTCCCTTCATGCTAGTGGCTGTGGTGAATGGCAAGGTGACCTGTGTGTCTCCTGGAGGTGATCTAAACTGACGCTCTGGCCAGACGCCCGTCTACTCAAGAAGGGCCAGAGCCAAGTGTCAATACATGTGCCTGCCAGCTCTGAGTCTTCTCTGTGAAGCTTTTCCTCTTAGGTTTTGGAAGTTAACATTTTTTAAGATAAAACAAAACAGCCCCCAACCTCCTCCTCCTGTCTGTCTCTGCTTCCTCTTTTCCTCTTTCTTGGTTTCCTCCTCTTCCTCCTGACATTCTTACCTGCTGCTGTCTGGATTAGCAGAATAGAACATAAATCTGAAAAACCTAAGCACCTCGCCAGAACCCTACTGAGTGTTTCAGACTTCCTGGCTCCCAGGAAGGGAGAAGTCAGGCTCCATCACTAAGCTCAGAGTGGGCTGAGCACCCGACAGCCAGCAGGGCAGCTGCACTAAACACCACGTGAGCAGGTGCAGAGGCCACTGCCCAGGGAAGGGCGGCAGGGAGCCCTCAGGAACTGAGAGGATACCTCTGGTCAGCAAAGAACAGAAGGTGGGGATGGTGAAGAGAGTAAAGACGAGATGGAGGCTGAGTACTAGGAAATTCATTTGTTCACTTATTTTTTCATTGACTTGTAAGAGTGTTGGCATGGCACTGGGGGATCAGTCTGTGATCCACAGATCCTTGAGGGTGGCAGCTATTGGGGCCCCCCATGGCACACTGGAGAGGGTTTCTGCCCAGCAATGAACAATTAGGGTGTGTTGGGCACCCAAACAAACCTGCATGCTGTCCCCAGTGGCAGGTGGAAGCAGGTTACCGTGAAATCCCCCTGGGGAGTCCTGAGCATTGGAAGGCTGCAAACCGGTGCCTCAAATTTATTATCCATGGAGACCAGTGAGATAAACGGGTGGTGTAGCCAAGTTTAAGTAGCAATTATCAGTTTCTGTTTCCAGTCTATATTCCTGGCATCTTATGTAAAGCTTTTTGTTCATTACACTTATAAATATTACATTACGATAAGGACTGTCCATAATTCAGACATTACCAGGAGCACAGATAGAGATGTTCTCAGGCAACAGTCCATGAAATTAATCATGGGGAGAAATTCATGTCACAGAGTCACTGATTCAAATGTTATACCCCTCTGGCACTTAAAGGGGGAAGAGAAAGATGTGTCTTCCTTATATTCTAAAATAAACCTCTTGGCATTACATAAAATGCACCACGCTCTCCTTTTTTCATATACTTTTCATGCCTGCTCAGTGGCTGTATGGGAAGGGAATTTCTAGAAAGATCAACCTCACTAGATTGGCCCATCATGATCCACCACCTAGCATCACTACAGACAAGGCTTAGATCCAGGCACAAATGGAAATAAAATTCCTCCCTGGAAGCTACGTGCCGTGAGTCTCCTTTGCCATAGGAAATTATGTAGTGGTTTATTTTGACTTCAGCAACCCCAAAAGAGATGCAGCATGTTGCTGAAACCTAGTATGTTTTTCTCTATACCAGCCAGGTTGCAAAATACAAGCTGCTTTCTGAAACAGACACCCACCCTGCCGTCCTCCTTACCTGCCTTTCCTCCTCACAATTTTCGTCTGTAAAACTGTATGTGACGAGACTCCCAGCCCGTGCTATGGAGTGTCCCGCCTGAATGGTGGCGGCTCTGTGGACTGAAGCGTGAAGCACCTTTGATGATCTGGGAGAGGCAGGCGGCAGCCAGGACACAGCTGGGGCAGCTGCTTCTCTATGCCCAATACATGGCTGTGAATGTGTGGTTCACACCTTCCCTCTGACCCTTGCCTCCTCCAGAACCACACAGAGTTACCCCTCCGGCAGATGCCTCTTTTGTGTGAGCGGCGCCCAAAGCCTCAGGCTCTGCCTGGCCTTGTTTAGGCTCCTGTGTCATTTCTTACTTCCCACCTCCAGCTCCTCAGAGTTACCTTCTGTCTTTTCTAGGCTCGACTTAGCAACCCTGAATCTGCCCTCCCAGCTAGCTGGTCTGGCTCCTTTTCTTTCAAAAGCTGCTTCTTATATTAGTTTCTTAATGATGCTGTAACAAATGACTATTTAAGCGTAACGGCTTAAAATGGTACAAACTTATTCTCTTACACTTCTGCAGGTTCCAAGTCCAGCAACAGCCTCGCCGGGCTCAGGTTGTGCTGCCAGCAGGGCTGAGCTCCTCTCCGGAGGCCCCGGGGAAGAATCTGCCCCTCGCCTGTCTGGGCTTCTCTGCAGAAGGGGCGCCCACACCCTGAGCTGGCCCTTCCTCCGTCTTCAGAGCCAGCAGGGAAAACCGAGTCATCATTTCACCTTCCATCTCCACGTGCCCTCTTCCCCCTCTTCCTTCTACTTTTAAGGGTCTTGGTCACTGAGTCCAGCTGAAGATGATTTCCCCATCGTAAGATTTTTAATGCCGTCTGCAAAGTGCTTTTTGCCATGTGAGGCAGCACAGCCACAGGTTTCAGGGATTAAGATGTGACCATCTGCAGGTGCCATCGCCTGACTCGCCCTTCCCGGCCTCTGTCCCTTCAGAATTTTCCAGGGTCTAATACTAACCCGGTGCAGAATTCACGCTCAGGGGCGGGTGGGTCTGTACACGCCCCACCCCCACATACACCGTGAACCTGACCCCAGCATGGCAGACCCGCCCAAGGCCTGCAGGAGGTGCCTTTCTGCTTGAATTACAGCACATCGTGTGGCCTGTTCCGCCGAAGGGCAGCAACATCCCGGAGTCCTGGACCGAGCGAGCCCCATAAACCGGGGCAGAGAAGCGTCCTTGGCCACGTCAACTGCTGCACCAAATCACGACGGCGCAGTTTTCCACCCGGCACTAACCAGTAGGGAGGAAGAAATCCTGCGCGTTTGTCCCTCCTGGTGTAAGTCAAGTTCCCTGAGGGTGAAACGCAGAGTTTAGCGGCCTCCTACCACCGAGGAAGGCGCGCTGGTGAGTGCGCACGCGCACGCACACACCCACGCTCGCATATGCACGCACGCACACGCTGAGTCACGCGCGCCTGCGCGTCCGGGCGCACGCGGCTGCCATGGCGGCCGCAGAGCAGCGAGCAACCAGCGCCTCAGACTGGCGCGTTGAGGGGCCGCGCCCCTCGCTCTGTCTCAGGCTTCTGGCAGCGAGAAGGCCCAGCCCGGGAAATGGAAGCGCTGGACCTTCGAGAAAGGGTCACAGGCTCGGCTGCTGCGCGATGAGGAAATGAAGAAGGATGTGGCACATGTCGCGATATCGATCCGACCTATTAGGGACGGTGGCAGGTCACTCCATCCTCCCCAAATCCCCTCCGAGTTCCCAGCACCGGGGACGGGAGAGGAGGCGAGCCTGAGTGATCTCTTTTCGGAAGGGCTGTGTGGGTGTGTAAAAGAAAGCGAAAGCGAGAGAACAGGAGAGAGAGAAAAGAGAGAGAGAGAGGGGTATTTAGAATGAGGCAGACAACAGCATCGATCAAGTTTACAGAAAACAGGCAGTTGGGTTAGGACCTGCCAAGATGTCGCAGTCGTAAACTTTTGAAAACTCGAATTGAAGAATAAGTAGTTGTCTAAATAGATGGCATGAAAAGACAGAACAATCTTTCAGGGGAAAAGATACTGGTCTTCAAAGCTACATTTCAGTGGCTTTGGGAAGTCCCTGTTCTTCGCTCCACCAACTGCCATGCGTGAAATTCTGCTGTTAGAGACGGATCCTGAGAAGGGGAGAGAGCACTGTCTTTGCATTGTAAGAGGAAAACACTGCCGCTGGCATGGGGAATATAGGGACAGTGAGGTATTAATTCTACCAATGCTGATTTTTAATGAGAGTGTCTGGGAGTGCGGGTAGGGGTGGGGGGTGAGGTGGGGTGGGTAGACAGGTCGGACAACAAGGAAACGAGTGAAGAATCCAGACAGAATGAGGGGAGGGGAAGGCCACAGCAGGAAAGCAGACTCGAATGTGAGGTTGAACGGGGAAATAAGATAGAACAAGAACTTTGTGATAAAGACCAGGATTTGTGTCTTGGTTCTGCTTCCTGGGAGCCCTGGCCTATCACAAGTTTCTTAACCCCCTGAAGATGCATCATGTAAATTTCCTGCCCCAGATATTAACAGAGGATGCTCTGGTTGTCGAGAAGATGTTGGAGTTAACGTCTGTGGAGTGTGGCACCTGATGCACAGCAGGTGCCACGTAACTTGCTGCTACTGTCCTTGGGGAGGAGGGAAAAAAACAAAGCCAGGCCAGGAGGTGGGAAAGGTGGGTGCTGACCACGCCTGGTAGTCAGGGTATGTCATGTACTGTCATCACAGCTCATGTACATTCCAAACACCCCCTTGATAACAGCAGATTATAACCCTATTCCACAGAAGAAACTGGGGCAAGACAAGATACCACTGGGGGACCCTCCGGTCTTTATCCTGAATCACGGATGCCTAAGACAAGACACCACTGTGGGGATCCTCCCTCTTTATCCTGAATCACAATGCCTTCTCCTCTGGATCTTTCCCATCATTACGCTATTTCTCCACTTCCAGAAAGATTTCTCCTTGATGCTCATCTCTTCCCATTGTTTTGCTCCCCTTGGCATTGAAACTCCTGGAAAGAATTGTTGGTCTTGCTGCCAAGAAGTCCTGTCATCCTGTTCTCCCTCAAAGCCATGCTCAGTAGGCGCGTGTCCCCATCACTTTATTGAAATGGCACTTATCCCAGATACCATAAACGTCCACGTTGCTAACTCCAAGGCTGCACCTTGCTCAACACATCAGCTGCATCGAACACAGCTGATCACATCCCGTCCCTACTACACTGTCTTCCCCCACTTCCAGTATTACGTCCTTCCCCTGGCCAGGCCTCCCTCGCAGGCTGCTGCTCTGAAGTGGCCCTTTCTAGTTCTTCCTCTTCCTCCAAACCTCTTTTTTTTTTTTTTTTTTTTTTTTTGAGACAGAGCCTCAAGCTGTCACCCTGGATAGAGTGCTGTGGCATCACAGCTCACAGCAACCTCCAATTCCTGGGCTCAAGCGAGTCTCCTGCCTCTGCCTCCCAAGTAGCTG
>CAUYRH010130913.1:0-21511 GCA_963574655.1 Perodicticus potto | reverse complement strand
CAGAATACAAATGTCTTCATATAATAACTGAGAAAATGCCAGGAAGGCTATGTTAATCAGTTTGATGAAAATAGTTAAGATTGTATACGGAACCAGCACATTACACCCCTTGATTGCACTATTGTACACAGCTATGATTTAATAATAAAGACATTAAAATTAAAAAAATAAATAAATAAAAACATAATCATTTCCCTTTTCTTTAGTGTAAGTCAATATCTTAGTCTTAGGGCCTTTTTTTTCTCTCTAACTCTATATTTTCTTCCTAACCACTTTCATCTAAGTATGTGATGTCACCTATTGCTGTATAATGATGAAGTTCATGTTTGTAATTTCAGCCTAATTTCTTTTCTGATATGCAGTCCTGTATAGCTAGCTTCTCGGGTAAAAGTATAGAGAGAATTACTGAACAATACCTCATTATTGATATGTCTCCAGAAAAATTTATTTATTCCCAAACATGGATCTTTGCTTGTGTTTTCCAACTCAATGAATTGTACCATCATCCAATCAATTGTTCATGGTAAAGTTCAAGGAGTCACAAGTGAAACATCCTATAGAGGGTGTGCCAAAAGTTGCTTATAAAATCAACATACATAAGGGAAATTAAAAATTATCGCTCAATGTACCTTTATTTTTAAAATATTAATTTAAAAATTTTACAAAACATTTTCAAAATATCTCTATACCTTGACCAACTCTTTGTAAAGTTTTATAATTACTACATTGTAAATAAGGAACGTTGAGCTATAATTTTCCATTTCCCCTATCTATGGCAACTTTGGGGGTGACTTTGGGGACATGAGTACTTATCACCTTCCATTTTTAATTTCTGATAATTTTATCTCTTATTCATTTACTCTTTTACATTTTTCTGAAATAATCTTATTTTAAAATGACGTTATCATTTTTATGTGTAGATCTAGTAGCTTTTAATCCATCTTATTATATTAGGATATGCTCCCCTTAATCTTTTTGTCATGGAGCACACAGACCAATTTTGGAAATTACAAATCTAAAATGTTACCTCTGTTTTAACCATATTTTGGCTTCCAATAGCCATAAGGTAAAAAATATTTTTTTTAATTTTTTTTTACAAATTCTGGAGACTCTTGTACCTACTTAGCTAGCCAAGGTAACTTCATGCCATCAGGCTTAAAAACAAACAAACTATAGAACTCATTCTGAGTCATGTTCCAGAGGAATTAGCAGCATTTGTTTTCTTCCTAATTGGTATGCTTCTTAAAGAAAGTATATATAACCTAAGAGTATCTTGCCTAAGACGGGAGTGAGAAATGGAGGAACAAGCAATTTGAGCTATTTTTTTTTCTTAAAACTCAAGAAATTGGTATGTTTCTTTTTTTACAAAGACTTTAGTTGAGTGCCCAGTTTGATAATGCAGGTTGGCTGGAGAAAATATGGTTTGAAATAGTCAGTAAAACAGTCTCCAAAATAACCTCAGAAAAATGTGATTTTATGTAAGTATAATTTTATGATTAAATGTATGTGTATATATACAAAAAATGTAACCACATATAATACAATAGAACCTTCATTGACCACCTCCTTATGTTGACTACTTCCTTAAGTTGACCTTATTTTCATATACCACCTCATGTATATCTTATTATAGTATGGCCAGTTCCTTATGTTGACCACATCTATATCTTGACCAGTTTGTTATAGTCTCTTCAGTGGTCAGAGGTTCTACTATATATTTTTCAAGCTATATCAACATGCTATATATCATGTTGTATGTATATCATATGCATGATGTAGTATAATATACATTTTATATGCATATCATATGTTATAAGATATATCACTATTTTTATGGAAGGTTATTTGACACCATTATCCTAAGCAATATTTTTATAAAGGTAATCAATGATTTTCAACACACAAAAGATTTTTATTTTAAATACCAAAATAATGTTTTATACTGATACATAACATTTTAAATTTACAAACCTTGGCTAGTGTAATCCTTAGTATATTACTAAGGATTACAATTATAAATTTAACATAATTGATGCTGTAAACATTGTGTATTTAAACACACTAAGTGAAATTCCTGTACTAAAATGAAACCATAAACTATATAACTATAACAAAGAAATTATTCATTGTGTCAAAATAAACTACTATTTTTTTAAAAAAAATTTCCTTCTAAATTTATGATTTGAGCCTCAATCAAATTGTGCTAAACTCAAAAAAATAAACAGAGAACATGAAGTATTGATAGCAGGCAAGTTCTAATTTTCAAGAGGCACTGAAAGCTATACTTAGTTTAATGATTCTGGTATGATTGCAACATGGTCTTTAGGTTTGTTAGTGATATCATTTATTTTTCACTATAATACAACCCTACTTATATACCTATCTCAAGCCATAATTGTAATGGCTGGAGAAAAATACAGCAGCTACATAATTTTTTAAATCATGCCCACCTATTTTAAGTGGGAGTGAGATTCCAATGCTGCTCTCAAAACATTCAATCTGCCTCTGGTACACCCCTTCTTCCATACCCATTATCTTTCCACTCTTCCTTAAATTTCTAACACTTCCTCCCTATCTTCAGCAGTACCTGATGCTCTGTTTTCTATTTCCCTGAGAATAACAGAAGCAATCAGAAAACAAGTTCCACAAGTCTCCACAATGCAGCAGTATTTTTGACAGATGTTCTCTCCTTCATTCATTGCTTTTTGAAGTGGCCTTGAGTCCTATCTAAGGACAAGTCTCTGTGCATTAGATTCTGTCTATTCTCATTTATTTCAAGAAGATTAATCCACAACTCTTCCTTTTCTCCGTGGCATCCCAATTGGCTCATCTATTTTTCTCACTGACATCTATTTGCAAAAGATATGAAAATGTACACTCAAATCACATTCTGGATGCAGCCACTCCTCACTGCCATCACAGTCAGCACCCTGCTGCAAGGCACCCTATCTCTCATCTGGATGCTGGAAACAGAACACTTAACTTGATCCTTGTTTTAGCTCACATTGGTCTAACCTCCAAAGAGCAGCCAGAGTGATTCTTTAAAAATATATGTTAGGCCATATTAAAGCTTTTCACAAGACATTCTAATAGTTTTCCAACTCAAAGTCAGAATCATCACAATGTGATAATACCAAATATAATTTAGTTCTTTGTTAACTCTCTTACTTCTTATCTTACTATTCATATGATGCTTATATCTACTTCAATATTATTGGTCTCACTGGTGTTATAGCAATATGCCAAGCATATTTTCATTGCAAGGGCATTATTTTGCTATTTTTTAAGTTTTATTTTATTTTAATGACAAATAATAATTGCACATATTTATGAAGTACCATGTAATGCTTACATTCATGTACACATTTTGTTGATCAAATCAGGGGAATTAGCATATTCATCTCCTTAGTCATTTATTATTTCCTTGTGGTTCAATATCCACATATTGAATATCCATATTCAATATCCTTTCTCTCAGCTCTTTTGAAATATACAATACATTATTATTAACTATAGTCTTTCTGCTGTGCAAAAGATGGCCAGCCCTTATTCTTTCTATCTAACCTTAATTTTGTACCTGTTGATGGGTATCTCATATTTCCCATTCAACCCCTTCCTTTCAGCCTCTGGCAAGTACCATTCTACTCTCTATTGCTATGAGTTCAATTTTTTTAGATTTCACTTATGAGCAAGATCTTATGCTATTTGTTTCTTCGTGCCTGGCTTTGTGCACTTAACATAGAGTCTTCTAAATTAATCCATGTTGTAAAAATGACAGAGTTCCCTGTTTTGCTTTTCATGCCTTAGTTGCTTTCCATTGTATATATACACTACATTTTCTTTATCTGTCTTTCTACTGATGGACATTTAAGTCTATTCCATACCTAAGCTATTGTATATGGTGCTGCAGTGGACATGGGAGTGCAGGCATCTCTTCTACATATTAATTCCATTTCTTTGTAGTATATACTATGTAATGGAACACTAGATTATATGGCAATTCTCTCTCTCTCTCTCTCTTTTTTTTTTTTAAAGACAGATTCTCACTTTGTCACCCTTGGTAGAGTGTCGTGGTGTCACAGCTCATAGCCACCTCCAGCTCTTGAGCTTAGGCCATTCTCTTGCTTCAGCCTGCCAAGTAGCTGGGACTATAGGCACCCACCACAATGCCTGGCTATTTTTTTTTTAATTGCAGTTTGGCCAGGGCCGGGTTCGAACCCACCACCCTCAGTATATGGGGCCAGCGCCCTACTCACTGAGCCACAGGCGCTACCCTGGCAATTCTAATTTTTATTTTGTGAGACACCTTCATAGTATTTTCCAGAATGGCTGCACTAATTTACAAGACCAGCAACTGTCTACAAGGCCCTCTTTCTCTACATCCTCACCAACACTTACTACCTTTTACCTTTTCATAAAAGCCATTTGAACAGATAGGATCTATTAAAATCTCATTGTGATTTTCATTTGCATTTATCTGATGATAAGGGATATTGATCATTTTTTTATATATCTGTTGGCCATTTTTATTTTTTTTGTATCATGCTAAAAAGTGTCTGCATAGCAAAGACAAACCATCAGTAGAGGTGAGACAACCTAAAGGATGGGAGAAAATACTTGCAAATTATTAGTTGGATAAGGGGCTAACATTCAAAATATGCAAAAAGCTCAAACTACTCAATAGTAAGAAAACAACCCATTAAAAATGGGAAAAGGACTTGAATAAAAAGGTCTTAAAAAGTTATTTTCCACTTTTATAAATCTTGCAGCCCACTTTCTCACTTCCTTCTGCTCTTCAGATATATGGTACTTTCTTGATGTGGCTGTATTTGCATTTCCCCTTTAAATCACAGTATGTGCTCCTTGATACTCAATGTCACTTTGTTGCTTAAGCTTTCTCTATATCAGTCTTTGGCATATGAGTTGGTCTAATTTTACTATTTTGTATATTTCCCATGTATGTCAACTGGGATGCAAACTGTGAGAAAGCAGAAATTTGTTTTTGTTTTTTTTCAGTATAGACTCCTACCACCTAAATAATGCCTGACACACAGTAGGTGCTCAATAAAAATATGTTGAATGGAAATTTACATATTTAAAATATATCCAGTTAAGATATTAAATTTAACCAAAAGTTAGTCTTTTATAAATCACACTTTTTAAATTCTCCTGAAATAGGGTAGGAAACATTAATATCTATGCTCTGCTTCAAATACAGCCAAAATAAAAGCTTCCCAGGGAACTATAATATATGGTAATAGATACAATAAATGAATCTGAATAATCTCCTCTAAACTAACCAGGAATACTCTTCAGACTGTCCTTACAATAAGCTTTCTTATTTGCAGTCTCAGATGACAAACTAGACGTGGAAATATTACACTTGGATTCTGTTTCTTGGTATGCTCCTCCAAGCTAGATTAAGACATATTGGCTGTGAAGGTAATACTACTTCAGCTACAGCTGTATTTGTTTTAAAGATAATTAGTTTTCTATCTGGCATTTGAGGGAGTGTATTACATTTGCTTTAGGGGAAAAACAGAGAAATGATCACAGTTATGGAACCAAGCAAATTCTTCCAATGTGCACAGTGTAGAAATGACATATAGCACTTAGTGTATACTACCTCAGCAGTTAAAGTAAAGAATGAGTAAACTAATTCTGTTTATATGTGCAAAGATCTGTGTAGAAAATCTCAGTAGATGACTACTACTGCAGTTTTCAACCTGCTACATTGTGCATTAATTTACTAAGCTCATCAATTGGGCAATTCTTGATTCAGTTTGAAAACTAGTTTATCATGCATGAATGTATAACGAACAACTTAAAGTGTTAAGATACTTACCTATTTAGGTGGAAGTAAGAGCTTTAGGAAATTAAAGGCATAAATTCAAATCACATCTTTCAAGAATAAAATGCAGTATGGCTTGCAAAGTCATTAAGCCACACATATGTAAATTCCATAACAAATGTATTCAAGAAGGCTGTGATGCTCATGGTGCTCTTGTTAAAAATAAAGCTGCTAATAATTGCTTATAAAAAATGTATCTAGGGTAGAATAGTAATAATGTTATCAAAGTTATTGAGAAACCCTTGTGCTAGGAAAAGACCAGGTAACAAAGGCTGTCAGTGTTGGCAGATGGAACATTATTATATGCTGCAATAGGTTTATCTTTCCTGCCTGTTCCGTCCTGTGGCATTTCAATAACCCACTATCAAGAGGAAGCTTTACAACATATATCTTCAATCAGACATTCTCATAATAACTAGAGCAGTAAGGATGCATTCTAATGTTGAATCTAGCTTGTTCCAGCTGATATTTCAAAACAGTATTCTTAGATATACCCAAATGTAGACAAACAGAATAAGTATTACATCCATAACAATTATTTTTGTTTGTAAGGATCATGATATTTTTCAGAATCATTAGTCAGGAATACAAACAAGAAACATTCCAAATTATGAGGTTTGCTTTTGATGTTGCTCAAAATTCAGGTTTCATTTCTGCATAGTCAATAATCTTTAAAAGGATTTTCCCCCAAGAACTAAGGCAGTGAAGCAAAGAATAGGCAAACACAAGCAGAGGTTAGGAGTAAACCAATAGTAGGATTATTGTGTTAATTTTCATTGTTAATTCATACAGGTGACAGTTCTAATACTAACAGGAAAAATTTGAATTCTTGTCTAGAAGTAAAATAGATCTTCTTTGTAAATATAGTTCTTAATACTACTTAAGAAGTACCCCCACAGAGGAGAGTTCCAAAACTTTTGCCCCATAAAGACCCAAATCAAAAATATTATAACCTAAAAATAGTGTGAGATTTTGTGCTTTCATAATAATACTTTAACAGAATCCTGCTAGGACTATGCTTTTGATGCCATGCATTTCAAACAAATTATTTTTAAACACATGATTTATAATTTAATAAATTATAAATATTTTAAAAATATTTAATAAATTACAAATACTTATAAATATTTTAAATATTTAGTAAATATTTATAAATATTTAATAAATTATAAATATTTGAATGCTGGAGCAAACCTCAGGGTTCCATTTATTTATGAAGTATTATTTGAATATTATGTACTCCACTACATAATTAGCAATTTTGATATTTTCCAAAACTTTTAGACTTGAAATCTTTGCCAATGAAGTGTAAAAGGTAAGTAGAGAATAGCTTGTGTTTTCACTGTAGTTCAATTACTAAGTGAAAAATAAGACAAGATTAGGATTCTGCATAATGTCAGATAATTAGAATGGGTAAATATAAAGTTGCACGTGAAAATTTTAATAAATATCCTCATATTTATTTTTATAAAGGCATGCATTCCATAATAATTCCAGATATTTCTAAGTAATCTTAATTTTATTAAAAATATCCTCACTCATTCAAATGTTATAAGAGGATTTATCTTTATTTTTGTTGAAATGAAAATGTCAGAGTCTGTGTTCCCTCAATTTTCTTTATTTAGTTTATGCCTTCCTGAAGTTGACAGACTGTTCTGTGTAACTGGTACTAGCAAACTTTGGTAAGATGCGAAGTCTTTGTTCTGATCTCACAAGTCTAATCATGAGTTATTCCAGGTTGCATAAGGACTAAGGAATGTGATTACATCACAAATCCTGTTGCAGAACAAAGGAGACTGTACATATCTAGTGTTCTGGTTTTCCATGGCTGTGAAGGTCCTCTTAAACTCAACATATCCAAAAAGAAATTCACCATTGTTCTCCTCTCTTTGCATTAAATATTTCAACTTTGTCTGTCTTTTTTCTGTTTCAGAAATCATTATTCACTTGTCAAGATGAAAACAGTCTACTATTTGAAAGTCCCATACTTAACCCTACCATTCAAGTCACCTCGTTGTCTCTCTAACTTGTGCAGTGCCCAGTGCTCTTCATAACCATGACACCTACTTTCGTTCAGATCTCTGGTTTATTATTTCTCTTATGGATGGCTATTAACAGCCCAGTACAGGGTTGGTTTGCTTTCAATCTGCACCCAAAGTCATTTTTGTAATGCACAAATAACATAAAGTTTCTAAAGTAATTAAATTCTTTAATGGGTCCCCATCTATTATCAGTGTAATATAGGAATTCCTTAGGGTAACAACTAAGCAAACACTCACCTGTGCCCTTCTGGATCTTCAGTCTCATTTGTCAGCATCCCTGCCTCACAGTCCACCTTCCAATCATGCTGAATTATTTGTGGTTGTCCAAATACCTAAAGTCTCTTTACTCTGGACCTTCATATCTGTTTTTCTATCTTACTGGAAAATTCATATTTTCATCTATTTCATAATTGATCTTTGTACCTTAATAGCTTTACCAGGTGACAGCTTGATACCCACCCAAAATGAGTCACATCCCTGCAGGCAATTTAAATATACTATCTCATCCATGACTTACATTGTGCTTTTGTTTTCACCTGTTTTTTTTTTTTCACTTAAATTATTAACTCATTATACGAGTAAATTTTGTGTTGTTCCATTATCTAGCATGTTACAGTGTTGGACTACCCATTTACTAGATCCTATAGTGTAGTTTCATCAACTAATATTTTCTCCTAGTTATTCATGTTCATGTGCACTGTATCCAGCATTTTAAAGCAATAGGTGTCTACGCAAAAGTTAACAGTGGGATTTGGCATCATGTATATTTTTACTATTACACTCTTTTATATGTTGCAATTATTTACCTTGCTATTTTTACATATAAATAACTAAAATATAGAGAATCCATAATATGCTGAAAGTAGAGTGGTACTAAGTAACAAAGTCAGATCTTTCTTCAGATCATTTTATTTTAAATACTAAGACACTTCTTATGTTCTATATCTAATCTCCTTTATGGTTTCCAAGTAATTTTGCAATGCAGAAGAGTTTACGCAGTTAAGAAATTGAGTGTTTTGCTTACAGAAAATACATGCTTGGGTTAGTGAATAAGAAAATCTAAGACATCTAAATTATTGGGTTCTGCTTATATACTTGGGTCACTATGAAAATTTTGAGATAGACTATATTTCGGTCCATTATTTTTATTTCCAAGAAATACAGTCAACAACATTCTTTCTGATTCACTTGTTGAAGTGTGAATTAGCTTGTCTTTTGGTTTTTCAGGGAGAGTTGCATTCATTTCCATCAGCATGGATTTTGTTTCTTGATTTTTGTGTATCTCAAAACTTCTATAATGACCTGGATTCTATCACTTTAGCCCTTTTAAAGGTGATTATTTCAAACAGGATTTCAGAATTGCATCTTTTTACTATAAAGTAATACCTCTGGCTAGAATAAAAATTATTTCTAATGTCAGAAAATCATTTCCATGAAAATTTTTTTAAAGTTACATTTATGTTTTTATGAGGAAACTAATTTTTAAAAAATGTTGATAACTAAATGTAAGTTATACGCAGAAGTTGTTAACAATTGCAATGCCATTTTATCAAAAGTATAGGGAACCAGATCCTATATAATATGTGTATGTTCACTACCTTACCACTTTGCTGTAAAATCTGCATTTATATTTATATGTTATGTGATCACATCTGCTTAAACATAGTTCTAATTTAACTTTTAATTTTTTTCTATATAAATGCTAACTTGAAAGTGATTAAAGCCTGCATTTGTGTGAGGTGACTAAACAAATGATACTAAATTAAAACTAATGAAATTTATGGAACATGAAATCTCTACAGAGTGGAAAAACTACCTCATATTTAAAAAGCTGAGGAAAGCCTGGATTATCTGGCTAAGGCATCTGAGTTCTTCTCAATACTATCTATGCTTATAAAATTTAAAGATGCTGCCTGGTTGGCAAAAATCACACAATATGAAAGTTAATTTACAAAAGTGAATGACAAATGATAAAATACAACCTGAACTCTGAACTACGTCAAAGTTATGCATTTGCTCTGTTAAACTCTAAGAAGTCATATTCTTCAGTACATCTTTCCCAGAAAGTACTGAGGCAAATTATAAAGTATTTTAACATGTGAATAAGAACCATAAACTTAAGAGGTTTGGGGTAATGACAACACATTTATTATTGTAGATGCACTAATCTACAGTGCAAAGTTTTCAATCAGATTTTGAATGAATGAGTGAAGATTTAAAATATTTAAAATAATTAGAAATGAGATAATATTAATAGAATAAAAGTAGCAAAAAAAGAGATCCTTTAAGAGATACAAATTTCTTGTTAGTTCAATAAAATGTAAGTGAGGTATTACTTTGTGAAAGGCATTGAACTAATTTCTGTGAGTCTGTTCTGGGACCCACATCATACAAAATCAATACATTTACTGTTTTCTCATGGTTTCTTTCTTCCTGGAAAAAAAAGAGTCAACCTTGGTCTGTTTCTGATTCTTATTATAAACCTAAGTAGAAAAAGCATTCCTCGTATTGGCTACACCACTTGGCATACCTGGGCATTTTTCCACAGCAAATGACTTCAAATGCATTATCAGATGCCCACAATCCTCTTTTGTTGGAGTTCTCCAATTTTTGTGTCTTCTGTATCATCTTCACTTTCTTCTTTCACTTCATCAGCTACTTTATGCACTTTTAAATTGGTCTGTATTTCAGTCAAGCTCACGAGGAAAATTATTTCTGGGTTAGGTGCACTACAAGTTGCCATCTCATCATACCATTGCAACAAAACTTTTAAAATCCGCTAGGCTGAATTCTGCCGTGGGAGATAGACTGTATGATGGAGCCAAAACATCTTTCTGTTGGGTTCTGAAATTTCCAATTTTTTGAAATACTTCTATAATCATTTCTGGCTCAACTTTATTCCAAGCAGATCCAGAGGACAGCATTCCAAGAGTTAAATGATGTAGAGGATGAAGTTGCTACCACAGGTGAACCACAGGTTTGTGTTTGGTAGTGACCCACTGAAGGAGCTGGGTTAGATTTTGATAATGCCTTGATCAAGAGTTTGCAGTTTTAACGTCATGTTTGGAGGCAGAAACTTCAGTGTCTCGTTTGTAAGATGATTCACTTGTGGGTGGCCAATATAGTTGTCCACCATCAGTAGAATAGACCTTTTCTTTTTTTTTTCATTTCTCAGTTGGTACTAAGGGACCAGTCATCCATGCACATTTGTTTGATTTCCATGTGACTTGGAGGTCTTTGGCCTTGAGTTCAGGTCCTTGAATGCATGTGGTTTTGCCACTTTACCAATCAGCAAGGGCCTGAGTTTCTCTCCAGTGAGCTAGCACAAAGTAGAACTATGAAATGTTCTTTGAAAATTTTTCTTCTGTTAACATATGTCACCCTTAGCAACAAGGCTTCTGTCAGGCATCTCCTTGGGAGAGTCCACATTCATCAGCTTATCTTTTAAGCCTCTGGTGAAGTCTGGGAACTTTCTGATGAACTCTTTAATAACTTCTGGAACTTCATTGAATTCACCACGTAAAACTTTCTGAAAGATCTTGTGTTGCAGTTCAAATTTCTCAAGCCAATCACTGATGCTTGGAAATCTGCTAACCTGAATTCCTGTGCAAATTTTTAGCAACTTCTTGGAACATCAGCCAGAGATTCAAGTGTTAACTGCCTTTATTTGATGGAACCAGTTTAATGTGGCTCTCTGACTTCATCAAAGTAAGTTTTCTTCTTTTTCTGCTGTAGGTCTCCACTTTCTTCACCATATACCTTCAAGTAAGTACTCAAGTTTACATTTTGGATGTTGCTAACTGTGGTCCTACTAACACCAAAATGTCCTTCTGTCTTTCGTTGGCTGCTGCTCTACAGAAAATGTACATCAACCTTTTCTTCAGTGTCACCTCTTTGAGTTCTTTCCTTTGGGTGAATATGTCTTGATTAACTTTGGTAATTCTGGGATGTACCTAAAATTTAGACTAGTCCTTCATGTTGAAAAAAAATCTTCCTCAACACATGATAAAAATAGTACATTAGAACAAAATCAACATATGGAATAATAAAACATAAAAAGAACTTATACTAAAGAAAAAATAATACAACTAAGGAGCAAAACCCACACCTTCTACCCCTGGTGTAGAGGGAACTTAACTGGTCAAATTATAGGGGATAAATTAAAATTGTATGTCACAGTCCAAGTGATCAAGTTACAACTTATAGAGTTGGTCCATGTATAATAGCTTGTCTCCCATGACCTCCATGTGTCCTATGTCCAGTCTGTGAAAATAAGATCAACTTAAAGGTATGGTTAACATAGGGAGGTGGTCAACTATGAAGGTCCTAGTGTATTGGATAAAATTTACTGTGTCAGGCCATCAAAACTCTATTTTAAACTTTTATTAGAATAGCATAAAAATTCTAGAATACTCTTAGAAGAATGATATTTAATAGTAGTAAAACTTTTCATGTATGAATTTTTCATACATGAAAGTAAAACATCAATGACTTAGGTCTTCCTTGATGTCCTTTACTATATTTTCCTAAGTTTTAATGCATAGATTTCACACAAATTTGTGTTAGACTTTTATAAATTAATTTTAAATATTGTCTATTTTTAAGTAACATGCTTTAAATGTATATTTCTAATTGTTTCTTGATTATAATATGTATATGTAAAGACAGATGGCTTACGTATATTAATCTTTGCAACCACTTTGCTAAACTTTCAAATTAATTTTATTAATTTTGTGATAAATTTTAGATGTTTTGTGTGGACAATCATATTATCTACTAATAATTTGCTTTATATCTTCCTATCCAATCATTATGCAACCTATCATTAACCTTTGTTAAGTAGATGATTGTGAAACTTGAAAGCCTTGAAGAAAGCCTGGAATTATTTAGATAGTATGGGTTTTATAGTTTGAAAGTTTTAGTGTGCAGCAGCACCACTGGAGGGCTTGATAAAATAGAGATTGATACACACTACCTCCAATGTTTCTGATTTTGATATGTTAAGTGTTGTTTAGTGCCCAAGAATTTGAACTTCCAGTTTCCACATTGTGTTAATAATTCTGAAAAGTTTCCAGATGATGTTAATGATTCTGGTCTCAGAACCACAATAGGAGAAACCCTTCGTTGACAGAATTAGACTGGAATTACAAATGTATTACTTATAAAGTGTGTGACTTTACTGAAAAAATTTCACACTCTAGATATGAAAAAATGAGGTTAATATTTTCTACCCTGATGAAATTTTGCAAAGGTTAAATATTAAAGCATTGCAGAATACTTATAGTAGGATTTTTATTTCCAAGTGCTGCTGCTTTTTTCATTATTTATTCTACAGGGATCACCAAGTAGATTAAATGTATTGCTGTGATGTTTCTACAGATTACCAAGGGATTTTAAATCCGGTTAGGATTATGATCTCTGATATGGCGATGCATTCTAATCTGTCCTCAGTGAAAGAAGATTCTTTCATAAAGTTTTGAGGATGGATATATGTAAGTTTACATATACTAAAGATAAATCAAATTTGTTGTATAATTACTTATTATGTTACATATATTGAAGCTAAGAGTCATAATTACCTGAACACAAAAATCATGAAGTCATAAAGAACCTTACACTGACCAATTTAGGTACATAGTTCATAAATGGTTTTCATCAACCAAAAAATTTATTAAAAACACATTGAATAAGCTTCATTTAGGCTGTTGCATGTTTTTCAACAGAAATCATAACACCTAAAATGACAATATATGAAATACAAGTTTTGCCTAATTTTCACCTTGATATTAGATAATATAAATAGCCAATTTATTATAAACATCAAGAAAACTGATTGACTAGTAGAAATAAATCTGGCTCCATCATTTCATAATCATAATTATGTCATCAAATTCTCTGTATAGATAGACTTACCAGAATAACACTGTTCCTTTATGAAACTGATCTAATTAATTTTTAGTCCTCTCACTTGAGAATGGAAGTTAATTTTCTTGCTCATTCTGCCTATATATTTAGTAAATCATTGAGCTTGCAGAATAGCAAACCATTGGAAAATAGCGATTCTATTCTATTTATTGGATTAGAGCACAAGCATGGTAAACGTAATTAAATTGCTGCATGTTTCAAAAGCTATTAATTATAAAGATAATAAAATTAATGCCATTATCATGGTACTCCATAAGTATACAATGATTTATTTTTTGAAGAAATATTATGCTTTTATAAGGCTAGAACACTCATCTGAGAATATGTTTTGGTTGAATGAGAAATAGCATCAGTAAGAGCTTCCCACATTTAATGAGAAGTAATTTAGTTGCCTGTCTTCAAAACCCATCCTACTTCTCAAAAATTCCCTTAGATAAGGGGTACAGATACACATTTCAATCATATGATGCAATAGAATTCAATAAGAATTTAATCAGGATGCCTTAAAAATTTAAGCCTCTTCTTAGTGCCAAGTTCAGTAAATGAAAGAAAGTGTTAACTCTTCCGACTAATATTTCTGTAGCACCTCCATCAACAGTGGTGCCAGGTATCTAATTAATTGCTTCTACATCCCTCATATTATATCCTAGTAAATTAAAATAAAAACAAACACATTTTTAAAAATTTCTGCTGAATCAAGTACAATAATTGTTCAAAACCTATAATCTAATGAAAGAACATATATATCAAATTTTCAGAACCTCTGTAAGTTGACTACGAAAGGGACTATACAAACTGGTCAGCATACAGAGGTGGGCAATATAAGGAACTACACCAGCTGCACTAATATGTGTATGGGGCACAAGTCCAGTCATGAAAATTAGGTCAACTTAAGGAAGTAGCCAATGTAGGGGGGTGGCAAAAATTTTGAAAGGAGTACTAAAGGTAGGAAGAATAAAATCACATAGAATTGGGATTCAGAGCTTGTCCTGAGAATCAGTCTTGGTTTTTGCAAGGTAAGTTTTGTCATCTAAACTATAGAATTGATGACACCTAGCAAACTGTCATTAGAATTTTGTGAAAACCAAAGGAGATAATAGATTTTAGGGGTTACTCTTTCTTTCTTCCTTGTTTTCTTTTCTTTCTTTCTTTCTTTCTTTCTTTCTTTCTTTCTTTCTTTCTTTCTTTCTTTCTTTCTTCCTTCCTTCCTTCCTTCCTTCCTTCCTTCCTTCCTTCCTTCCTCTCCCCCCTCCCTCCCTTCCTTCCTTCCTTCCCTCTCTTTCTCTCTCTTTCTTTCTTCTTTATTTTTTCTGTCTTCTTTCTTTCTTCTTTCTTTTCTTTCTTTCCTTTCTTCTTTCCTTCCTTCTTTCTCTCTCTTTCTTTCTAAAATGCTATTACAAAAATGTGTATGTATATATGTGTGTGTATATGTATGTATATATATATACACACAGAGAGAGAGATATGAATTAAATATATATAAAAATATATATATATATATATATATATATATATATATATATATCCATCAAAACCTTCTACAAAGCTGACAATCATGACAAGACCCACAGTAAACTTTTTCAGGACCATGGAAGGCATTACTGCAGGAGGGGGTGATCATAAATAATGTTACAGACAGATTCAAATTTAAAACTTGGATAAAATCTTGACATTTCTGAGCTTGCAACAGTTCATTACTTGTATTAATTCTGCTCATCACAAAGTCTTGCATCTACCTTTGGTTAAACATGTGGAACATTGCCATATAGGTATATGTTTATTTCTTGTCTCACAATGTACAAAATAGGATATTATAAGACAGCTGATTTCACCTCTTCTAGATTTCAAAAAAAGTAATAAATATTTTTCATTCGAATTTTCTGAAAAGAGATAATACCTTGGTATCCTGATATGTATGGTATCCTAATATTCTTTAGTTTAATACTATGTTTTAGTAAAATGACTCATAGGCTCTTTTTATATATTAACCCCTCTCCAAAAAAAAATATTCCTGGTCTGAGGGCAATAAAACTTTCCAGAAAATATTTCATTCTCTAAATTATGTAGTATATATTTTAAAAAAGAAAGTTAAACGGAGCATTGTGGTGCCCACCAATAATCCCAGCTAATAGGGAGGCTGAGACACAGGCTCTTGAATCCAGGAGTTCCAAGGCAGTGTGGGCAACATAGAAAGTTATTTGTCTAAATAAAAGAAAAAAGAAAAATTTAAGGAATATGTTTTCTTTTCTTTCTACCCACTACCTCCTTTATTTAAGATTAAAGTATTATCTAATTATCTCTAAAATTGGCCTTATTACCTAGGCTTGGGGAAAATAAGTAAATGCTCTAAAGAAAGAAAACTGATAGTATCTGTCTGCCTTTAGAGCGAGAGAGGGGAGAAGGAGCAAGGAATAATTTTTCCTATAGTAGACATATAGATTTTGTTTTTGTTTGTTTTTGTCAGTTGAGTATCTTTCTTTAAGAACTTCCATTTCTTAGAGAAAGTTACTTACTGTTGCATTTTCTAATCCCATACACAGCCAGAAAGGTGATAAATCATATAATATAATTAATTTGGAAGCTAATCTGGTAAGCAGTCGTGGATTTCTTTTTAATTCAGAGTATTGTTAAATGGCTAGAAGCTCCAGCTCTTCTAGGAACAAAGGTTCCTTTGGTGCTTCAGTGCTGTCTCAAGCAATTGTTTCAAGTGAGAAGAAAGATAAGGGCAGACTTCTGACTTGGTGTTGCCCCACACTTAGTCCTATCACAGGCAACCACTCCACCTGAGAAAGGAGGGGCTGCCTTCTCAATCTGGGAATACCCCGCACCCACTCCATGAGGCTTTTGGACAGAGAGCTGTATATGCAGATGGAATTGAGATACCTGTTGATCATTTAGTAATATCCTGCACCCCCCAGGAGCCCTCCCTGGACAGGACCAATAAAAGAAAACAACCTGAGAATGTCAGTGAGGAAGAGGTTGAAGCAGTTGGTCTCTGTCTCCCTGCCTCTGCAGACAGACTAGTTCCATTTCATAACAAAGCTCAGCTTTAGTGATATTGTGTCTGTGCTCACTCTATTGTGTTGGCCCTGTTAGGTAGTTAGCTAGAAATGAGCAAGGCAAATGATGGATATGGTTAGGCTACTCTGGATTGGTTTGGGTCAGGCTAACCTGGGAAATGAGATTGATTAAGACCCTGCAGGTGGACTGGTCTCAAGATCCTGCAGGGGGGTTATTTTGAGGACAGAGTTAATTGAGACACCAGGCGACTTCCGAAAAGCAGAGGATACTGCTCAAAGTTGTGAATAAACCCCAAACCATGCTTTCCATGGGGCATGCACTCAGTAGTATGTGGTCTGGCTTTGTGCAAGTTGTGAAATTTTTCCTTTCTTGCTAAAACTTTGCTTTCTCTTTTCAATTATTTTGGTGCCCACCTCAAGTGATCATGCTGCTCTAGCAGGCTTGCTGATAATTTTGCCTTCCTAAGGGGCCAGAAAACCAGGATAATAGATCCTGCAGGCTGGATTGGCACTTTGGTGTTTCTGCTTATTCCCTGGCCAAGAGCAGACTGTCACCCTGACATTATCTGAGAAGCTCCAATTAGAAAATAAAAAGAAGCTGAATATTTTTCTTAGACTATTATTTTGTTTAAACCTTGAGTCTTTGATTATCATAAACAAGTTGAGAACTAAATTTTTAAGTACCATTTCCTTTATAAAATAATCAATAAATTATAAAACTTTAGCAGGGAATTGTGGCAGGTGCTGGTATTCCCAGCTACTTGAGGCAAGAGAATCACTTGAGCCCAAGAGTTTGAGGTTGTTGTGAGCTGTGACGCCACAGCACTCTACCAAGGGCAAAAAGTGAGACTCTGTCTCAAAAAAATAATAGTAATAATGATAATAATGAAATAAATATAAATAAATACATAAATGAATAAATTATAAAACTAAACTATTTTGTTAGAAAATGCAGGGCAATATTTTTCAATTTTCTTTAAAAATACACAAAATACACAAAATGTTCCCACATTGTGACAATTGTAAATTGAACTATGATAAACAATCTAGTGCAAATGTCCATATTATAAAATGATTCTTTTTCCTTCTGGAAAGATGCCTGATAATGGGATTGTGGGCTGAAATTGAGGGTCTAATTTGAGTTTTTTGAAGATTCTCCATACTTCTTTCCAAAGAGACTGTAGTAGTTTGCAGTCCCACCAATAGTGTAAAAGCGTTCCCTTCTCTGCACATCCACACTAGTATCTGCAGCTTTGGGACTTTGTGATGTGGTCTATTCTCACTGGGGTTAGGTGATATCTCATGGTGGTATGTACTATGGAATTCTATTCAGCCATAAAAAGATGGAGACTTTACATCTTTTGTATTAACCTGGATGGAGTTGAAACACATTCTTCTCAGCAAAGTATCACAAGAGTGGAAAAGCAAACATCCAATTTACTCAATGACAATTAGGAAGTCAGTAGACAATTCATTTCAAGTTAGATGGAGGGTAAAGAGGGATGGGGAAGAGAGAAGGAGGGAGATTGGTGATAAGTATTATTTTTAAAATTATTTGGGCAAGATCTGGTTGCATGCATCATCTTTCCTGTACTATACTGAGATAACAGGCAAAGGAAAGAAAGTCAATTGTTCCTTTTGATGGGTTTTATCTTTTATAAATTGGTAAGAAGGAGAGTCCCTTCCAAAGACTTTCGATCTCTATCTCTATGAGCCTTTAATTCAAAATACTGTTTATACAATAGAGTTATATTTTGGAGTGAAATTTTGTGAGCTCCTTCAGGATATACACTCCCTTTCTTCTAATCAGCTTATATTAAGTAAAACTCATAAGAGAACAAGATGTTTCTGAGATTCAATGGGATTCCTGAAATAGAAATGTCAGTGTGATTTTTTTTTTCTTTTGGTATAAGTGCAAAGATGTCAGCAGAGGCAACAGCTGCCTGAGCTAATAGACAAGTCTAAATTTGATAATGTCATTGCATTTTTGACAGATTAGAGTCCTTGGATGATGGAGTGAAGGAAGGACTTTGATCACCCATTTTTGGCATTGAGCCTTTCCCAGGATGGGTGCTCTATGACAGTGAACCAGTTGTGATAAGAGAATAAATTAGGGTAACAAAGTGTGGAGCAGGTCACCTAGAAAATTACCATAACAAGTACTCCTGTTTTATCTTTAAAACAAGGAAATTCACTGCAGATGTGTTTGTGTGTATGTGTTTGTGTGCGACCGTGTGTGAACGTATATATACTTATGTGCATGGGGGAGTGTGGCTCATGGGCTGATTGGTAGAAAATTCAAAATAATGTCTACTAAAACACATCCTCTTTACTCTCTCCCTCAAACCCAGAAGCTTATAACAAAAACAGAACACCAAAACCTACTTGACTTGAAAGTATCACTCAGAGAGTTTAGGATCCCGGGACTGTGAATATCACAGCTATATAAAGCTACCTGGATGTGGCTAGAACATGGGCACATTTTCCCAGAAAACTTATTTCTTATTTTTCTTCCTTTGACCACTTAAGTCACAAGAATATTGCTAAAGCAATGAGCCTGAAAAGAATGGAAGAAACATGGAAGAACAGAGTTTTCAGAAAACATTATGTATATTCATTTTAAATGTGATGAAATTAGAATCTATGGGTTTTCACTCTGATGTCTTTCCTCTACCATACTGCCACATCTATTTTCCACATAAGCACTCCTAATTTTAGGAAAAACTCACAAGACGGGTTTGTAAAATTTCCATCTGACTGTCAATGTTCTGTACCACTGATGATTTTCCCACAAGTTTATTCCCCTACTTGAGATTCAGGCAGAGAAATAAAGTGTGAAGCACTCAATTGCTCACTCACAACATTTCAGGTTTTTTTTTTTTTTAATTTATTTAGGTGCTGTAGGCCTTATTTTGCTCATAGTATATTAAATGTAATTTGTAACTGCTAAATTAGTTTGAGATACAAAAGACAACCTGCATAAAATACAAAAAACACAGGATAACTGTAATCATGCAAGCTGCTCTGCGCAGATGCCAAATTGAGCTCATCACTTCCCCCTGAGACAGGAAATTCAGGCAGTCTCTCTGGATCGTGGGCTTTGTGAGGTACTATATGAGTGAAGAAAGCCTCAACTAGGAGGAAGAGTGACTCCTTCAATTGGTACTTTAAAAAGGTTTCTAGTTTAATTGAAAGATCATGAGTGAAAATTATATTATTCAATGTTCTATCAAGCTTTCGATCACACTGACTAGCAGGTGAATAAATTAAAGTCCACTTGTGCAAAAAAGAACTGTCCCTAAAATCACATGGGAACCATCTACAAGTTAGCATTTTTCTTATCTTGGGTAAGTTTCAATATTTTTATATGTAAATTTTAAGTATAATATGACTAGTTGGGAAACATAACTTAGTTTGGTAAGTTTAAATCACTGGCCTATTAAATAATATTTTTCTCCCTTAAAGCTGGAAGGCATGTGTTCTAGGAATAATAGAAGACAATATTAAAAAATTAGAATTCAATACGTAATTGTGATAGGAAGAAAACCTTTGACATGATACAAAACATTTGTATGTGCTTTGTATAGCTTTTTATATATGCTATGTGATATAAGCATAACAGCAATAATAACAGCAGTAATCCCACAAAGATCTAGTGGGTAAAGCCCTTCTTTATTTTTGTCTGAAATCTTCATGGTTTTATTTATTATGAAAATTAGGATTACTTCCTATAGTATTTTTAAAACTTTCTAAATTTTAAAGGTGAGAAATAGTAACATAAAAATTGACATTAATTAATTATTGTATTTTTCAGAGATTGTCAAATAGCTTGGTACTTCAGTCTATCTTTCTCTGCGCTACTGAATTTAACCTCTTCTTTACTGAAGATGTCATATTTCTAAAAGACAGATTGGCTTTGCAAGCTCTTATTTACTAAGATTACGTTGATGTCTCTCCTACAAAGCCATCCTATTCCGTTGTCTTAGTGGGACAGTTGTATTCAACGTGACTCTGATCTCTCTGTGTTTCCCAGCCACAGCTCATGCTTTGAGTGAAGGTACTACTATAGTGAAGTCTTATTACTCTACATTGCATCAGCATCTATTTTGAAACAAGTTTAATTTTCTCATGCCAGAAGCAGGGTCAGTCACCCTTGCCACAGTTCCCAGTTCTATACCACACCCGAATGACTGGAGCTGCTGGTAAGAGGTAAGAAATTAAAGGCAGTTCTTTTTGCCTAGTAGACTGTATTACCCACTTTATGCACACCCTATTCCCTTCTACTCACTGCTAGTTGCCACACTCTCTCTTTCTGTCTGACAGTTGAACCCTATTTCACATGACGTGGAGACAGATGATTGCCTTCCACTCTCTTTGCTCAGTTTTCTAAGTAAAAATATTTGGCCTTGCCTCCTACTATGGTGATATACTAAGTCTGTGCCTTCCACCTGAAGATCTAGAAGCTGCCTCAGGAAAGGTTTTCCCTGTGATATCAGGAAGAACATAAGGTCAGATTCCCAACTCTGGAGCAATGATCAGATAGGCAGAAATTTGTAGGGTCAGACATGTATCAGGCCTGCATGTATTGGCCGTCACAAACAAGTTTCATGGGCAAAGGATGAAATCATGGAAGAAGCTCAAGTGCCCATTGACCCACAAATGGATTAATAAAT